>CAUYQG010268829.1:0-18494 GCA_963574415.1 Tarsius wallacei
GTTTAGAAATGTTAAGAAAAATGCTTGAAGCTACACATCCACTAAGTGACCAAGTAATGAGTTTTAAAATATGAAATGTTCCACGTTTCTGTTGGCTGCCTATATGTCTTCTTTTGAGAAATGTCTATTCATATCTTTTGCACACTTTTTAACGGGGTTATTTGTTTTTTGTTTCTTTTGGCACGTTTGAGTTCCTTGTAGGTCCTGGATGGTAAGGCCTTTGTCAGATATACAGCTGGAAAATAATTTTTCCCATTCTGTAGGCTGTCTCCCCGCTCTCTTGATGTTTTATTTTATTTTATTTTATTTATTTTTTTGCTTCCCAGAAGCTTTTCAGTTTAATGAGGCCCCACTTGTCTATCTTATTTCTCATAGCATTAACACATGGGGTTTTGATCAAGAATTGGTTGTCTAGTCTGATTTCCATAAGGGTATCTCCTGCAT
This sequence comes from Tarsius wallacei, assembly GCA_963574415.1. NCBI lineage: Eukaryota > Metazoa > Chordata > Mammalia > Primates > Tarsiidae > Tarsius > Tarsius wallacei. Next base: position 445 of record CAUYQG010268829.1, read on the forward strand.
TTTTCATGATTCTTCCATGATTTTTGAGGTTTTACATTTAGGTCTTTGATCATTTAGAAAACTTAACAAGAAATAATGTTTGTCAATTGCTCTAATTCAAGCTCCGACATTCTTGTGACGGCACACATAAACACACAACAACAATAATGAATGTCACTCAGCAATACACCACCGCATGTCACCATGAACACAGCTGTGAGACACTGATATACCAAGTTTCTGAATCCTTACTGAGTTATTTGTACTGGACTGCCGGTGTAAGTGCGTGGAGGCAAGTTCAAGAACTTAATTGTCAGAACTTGTAAGATGCTGGTGTTGATAGATTATGAGAAAAAGTAGACTTCAAGATGAAGTTCTATTAGAGATCAAGAGTTACTTCATAATGACAAAATGTGCAATTTTCCAGGATGGCAACAATATGTATGTACATAACAGTAGAGTTTTAAAATACAGTGTAGAGTTGGGGACAAGTTCTGACAGACCTAAAGAGTAAAAAGCAAAAAAAAAAAAAAAATTCCAAGTTAATTTTTGGATATTTAAACATCTCTCTCTCTCGTTGATTGACAAATCAATACAAAATAAATAAAGCTATAGAAGTTTAGAAAAACTCTATCCACACACTTAACTGAATTAACAGTTGTCAAACACTGTACACAACTGCAGAAGGCATTTTTTTCTTCCAGTGGACACAGAAAAATCAGTTAGACCGTATTCTGCAGTACAAAAAATGTCTCGATAAATGTCAAATTTTCAAAGGACCCCAAATCACATGATATATAGAAAAGCCTAACATAGTTGAAAACTGACCACCAACAAACTTCTAAACAACTTTGAGAGAAAGAAGAAATTATAAGGAATATTTTTAAAGTGCATTTGAAAATATATTTGCTAGTAAAAATATGAAGATGCAATGAAAGTATTGCTTGGAGGGAATAATATAGATGTAAATGGCTATATTAGAAAAGGAGAATATTATTTAAAATGAACCTTATGAATGTATGAAAAGACAGAATATTGAATTCCAAAAAAGTAAGGCAAGAAATAGCACATATAAATAAAGTTAATAAAGTAGAAAACAAATAGGCAATTTAAAACATTGTCAAAGCCAAAACCTGGTTCTGCTAAGCAACAATAAAATTGATTAATTTATGGTAAGATTGATTTATAAAAAAAGAAGAGTCACCACAATAGTCTAACATCAGGAATAAAAGAAGGTGCATGCTATAGATCTCAGAATTATTAAAATATAGTACATAGTTATATACTATTATATGTTTCATGTTATATTTTATATACTATAATTATATGTAGAATATAATATTAAGTTTATGAACAACTTTGTATTGAAAGTTCAGTAACAGATAATTTTCTTGTAATATACAACTTACAAAAACTGTTCCAAGAATAAATAGAAAATCTAAATCTAAATAGAACTATATTTATGAAGTGACTTGAATCATTATAGTCAAAGTTATCCTCACATCTGTTAAACAGTTTGAATTCAAATACCTTCCCAAAAATAAAAGGCCAAGTCTTATAGCTTTACTTAAGGATTCTGTCAAATATTTTTAAAAGTTATAGTACCAATCTTACAAGAAATTTGCAAAATACAAAATAAATACTTACCAACTCATTGTATAAGGCTAACAAAATTCATGTAGCAAAACCTGAAAAAAGTATCACAATTTTAAAAATTCTAAAATTAGGCCAAGTGCAATGACTCACGCCTGGAATCCCAGCATTTTGGGAGGCTTAGGCAGGGGAATTGCTTGAGCACAGGAGTTTGAGACCAGCCTGGGCAACATAGCTAGACCTGGCAAAAAAAAAAAATCAATAAATTAGGTAATCATAGTGGCACGTGCCTGTAGTCCTAGCTACTCAGGAGGCTGAGGTGGAAGGATCAGTGAACAGTGATTCATACCACTGTACTCCAGCCTGGGTGACAGTGAGACTTCAACTCAAAAAAATAATAGTATTCTATTTTAGTATAGCTGCAAAGTCTTTTATAAAATATCTGAAAATCTAGTTCATTAATATATACAAAGATAAAAATCATGACTAACGGTTTTGCTAGGTATGCACTATTAAAAAAGTAATACTTGAGAAATCAACCAGTGTAATTAACAATTTAAAGAAAAAGATTGAATTCATATGATTAACTCAATAGATGCAGAATAAGCATAACAAAATTCTATATCTGTCCATGATAAAAGTTGACTAAAAATTAGGAACAGAGAAAGTGTACTCAATCTATTTAGGGCATCAAAAACCTTTTAGCTGTTATAGTACTTCATAGTAGAATATTGAACACTGTTCCTTTTATATCCCCTCATGCTAGGAGCTCTCAAAACTTTTATTTTCTCTTAGACTAGAGTTTCTAAATATCAAGATGAGACACATACTAAAAATAAAAGTCAGAAAGATTTAGAAGGAAAAAAAAACCCCTTCTTTGCAAATGATATTTTTGTAAACTGTAGAATCTATAGTAAATTAATAAAGTAAACACAAATAAAAACAATTGCATTTATATATGGTATAAAATTTATAATTTTTTTTTTTTTTGATTTGGAGTCTTACTCTGTCACTCAGGCTGGAGTGCAGTGGCATGCTCCTGGCCACCGCAGCCTCAACCTACTGGGCTCAGGCGATCCTTCTGCCTCAGCCTTCTAAGTAGCCAGAACTATAGGCATGACCTACCATGCCCAGCAAACTTTTCGATTTATTGTAGAGACAAGGTTTCACCATTTTGCCCAGGCTGGTCTTGAACCCGTGGGCTCAGGCAATCCTCTCACCTCGGCCTCCCAAAGTGCTGGGATTATAGGCTTGAGCCACTGAGGCTGGCCAAAATTTATAATTTTTTTTTTTATTTTGCCAAGTAAATTTATTTTATTTGAACTTTAAAATTTTTTATTTTAAAAATGTGGGGTACAATTCAAGGTTAAGTATACAAATGTTCATTAAGCAGGTACCCTTGCTGATAAGGTGTGCCCTCCATCCCCCAGCAGATTCCCACTATTGCCAATCCTGTGCCCCTGCCCCCCCAGAATTTCTCACTATTGCCAATCCTTTTCTTATAGTATTATGATAATTGTTCAAGGTCCGCTTATGAGTGAGAACATATGATACTCAGTTCTTGTTTCTGTTATAGATCACTCAGTATTATGGAATTTAAGTCCATCCAAGTTGGTGTGAAGTTCATAATTTTGTCCTTCTTTGTGGCTGTGCAAAATTCCATCATGTATATGTACTACTTTTTAAAAAATACAGTCCTCTCAGTGGGCAGCACAGTTGGTTCCATGTTTTTGCTATTGTGAACAATGCTGCAATAAACATACGTGTGTAGGTTTTTCATGAGTGATTTGTGTTCCTCTAGGTATATTCCCAGTAGGGGGATTGTGGGGTCGTATGGAAGGTTGATTTTTAGATCTTTAAGGAGTCACCACACTGTTTCCCATGGAGGTTGTACTAGTTTACACTCTCACCAACAGTGTAGAAGTGCTCCCATTTCACCGCATCCTCTCCAGCATCTGTTGTTTTTTGAGTTATTGATGATGGCCATCCTGACTGGAGTTAGGTGGTATCTCAGAGTGGTTTTTAATTTGCATTTCTTTGATGACTAGAGAAGCTGAGCATTTATTCATGTATCTGTTGGCTGCTCTTATGTCTTCTTTTGAAGTGCCTATTCAAATCTTTTGCCCACTTTGTAAGGGGGCTGTTTTGTTTTTGTTTTTGTTTTGTTTTCCAGCACATTTGAGTTCCTTGCAGATCCTAGATGTTAGACCTTTGTAAGATATACAGTTGGCAAATATTTTTTTCCAGTCTGTGGACTGTCTCCCTGCTCCCACTGGTTTCTTTGACTTTGCAGAAGTTTGTCAGTTTATCTTATCTCTTATGGTATGGGCACTTCAGGTTTTTTCAGGAATTGGTTGCCAGTTCTGATTTCCTTAATGGTGTCTCCTGCATTTTTTAAGGTTCTTAGAGTTTTAGGTTTCACGTTTAGGGCTTTGGTCAATTTAGAGTTGATTTTTGTGAATGGTGATAGGTAAGGGTCTTGTTTTAATCTTCTGCATGTGGTCAGTCAGTTTTCCCAGTACCATTTACTGAACAGGTTCTTCTTTCCCCAGTGGTTGGTGGTGGAGCCTTTGTCGAAGATGAGTTGGTTGAGAAATTGAGGTTTTGCTTTTGGAATCTCTATCCTGTTCCATTGGTCTATTCTTGTACCCCTACCAGGCTGTTTTAAATATTATAGCTTTATAATAGACTGTAAAGTCTGGGAGTGTGATATCTCCTGTTTTGTTTTTTTGTTGAGGATTGTTTTGGCTATTCATGGTCATTTATATTTTCATATGAATTCCTGGACGATTAAAATAACTAGGAAAAAAATCTAAAATCTAACAAAAATGTGCTAAACCTATAAATTGTTATCTATAAAAAGTATGTTGAGAAAATTTGAATGCCTAAATATATTTACTTAACAATATAATAGATATACATAAAGCAATATACCACATTTATGATTGAGTTAATATTACAGAGTTATTTCTTCCCAGATTGATCTAGAGATCTAGTGTTCTTTCTCTCTTTTTTTTTTTTGGCAGTTTGTTGTACTTTAATGTATAATACTCAAAACAATTGCATCTAACATTGTTATAAATAAAATAAATCACATCAGTCATCAAGGGTTCTTGAGTGAACAGCAAGTTCATAGCTTCCATGTTTATTGTCTTTACTTCCTGGGTGTAATTTAATAAGTCATCAATTTGAAGAATGGTAATTGCAGCTTCTGTTGTACAATTTAAACTTTTAAATTTAACTATGGTTGGTTCAAGCATACCTGCTTTTTTGTTGTCTCAAGGTTTATCATTGATCAAATCTCAATCACAGAGAACTTAAAAAAATATGATTCTAAAATTTAGATGTATTTTTTCTTTTTGGCATGTTTGAGTTCCTTGTAGATCCTAGATGTTAGGCCTTTTTCAGACATAGAGTTGGCAAATATTTTTTCTTAGTCTGTATTATGCCTCATTAAGAAGAACAAAATCATGAACTTCACAGAAACCTGGATGGACTTAGAGTCTATAATACTAAGTGATCTTTCACAGAAACAAAGAACTGAGTATCACATGTTCTCACTCATAAGCGGACCTTGAACAATTATCATAATATCATAAGAAAAGGATTGGCAGTAGTGGGAAACTGTTCAGAGGGGAGTGGGAAGTGGGATTGTCAGTAGTAGGAATCTGCCTGGGGATGGGGGGCACACCTCATAAACAAGGGTACCTGCATGATGAACATTTGTATACCTAACCCTGAATTGTACCCCACATCTTTAAAATAAGAAAAATTAAAAGAAAAAATAAATAAAAAATAAAATGTAGATATAAAATCAAAGGCTCCAGAATGACCCAAAAGTTTATGGGGGAAAATAACAAAATTAGAGGACTCACATTACCTTATTAAAGACTGAATTAAAATTTCTCTAATCACAGGAACTTTAAACTTACCCACATTGTCTAACCTTGCATATATTAGTAAGGTTAGTAAATGGATAGACAATAAAGGCAAAGTTAAGGAATAAACATATATATTCATCTTGATAGACTGTATTTAGTAAAACTTGACATTATTTTAGACAAAATCTTTTGGTAAACTAATAACATAAATGAACTTTCTTAATTTGATACAGCTTAACTAGCAAAAGCCTTTGACAAACATCATATATAATAGTGAATACTAAATCTTCCTCTGTCCCTCCAACAGTTCAAAAGTAAAATTTTAAAAAATATTTCAGTGAGTGTCCTAGGAGGTGAAGGAACTGAAAAGAAGAAAGGTTTAAACAGAAAATTAAATAAAACTGCCATGTTTACAATGATATTTATAGGATAAATTTTTGTTGTACCAAAAATTAGTCAACTGAAAAATTCTTAAAATTAATAATGAAATTTAGCAAATACTTGAAATAGATCACATTTAAAAATTATTTATGCTTCTATAATACCTCTTATAATACAAAAACATCAAAAAACAGAAATTAGTATAATGGAATATGTATAAGAAGTCAAGGCTTACAACTATAAATACTATTGACACAATCTTAAAAAGACCCAGAAACCCAGAATCTGAAAAGATTTAAGTTGCTGTTAGGTTGGAAAAATCAACATGAAAGAAGTGGATATTCTCCAAAATGACTAAGATATTTTAATGCAGCCCAAGAAAAATCCTAGGAAGTAATTTTAGTGGAAATGCACAAGATGATTTCAAAAATTAAAATAAAAATGCAAAGAACTAAGATAACTTTTTTAAAGGAAGAAAACTTAACCGTGCCCTATTATGACCTATTTAAAGCTATAGTGATTAGGAGAATGTGATATTAGCTCAATGTAAAAAAGTTCAGAAGCAGAAGCACATTTGGATTGTCTCCTAATTTAAAACAGCATGGGACAGTACCACAATATGAAAAGAACTGTCATTTCAATGGAGGATTTCGAACCTGTTGTATATCTGTCTGAAAAATAACAATATTGGTTCCTGCCTCACACTCTGTGCAAGAATAAATTATAAAGTTATTTTAAATCTATCTGGAAAAGCAAAAGAAGAAAGCTATTGGTAGAAAATATAGAAGAATATATTCATGGCCTTTAGGTATGTAATGATTTCTTATATAGGACATAAAACAATACCACAATGGTAAACATGCTATAATATATCTTATTAAAGTAACAGTTTCTATTAATCAAAAGATATCATTAATGGAATGTAAAAAAAGACACAGATTGGGAGAAGATAGTTGCAATACATCTTCTAAACTTGAATCTAGAATGTACGAAGAATTCCTAAAAATTAAGTAAGAAAAATGTGGTAATGACTTGTATAGACAGTACTTTAAAAATAATATACAAACATTCTATGAATATCAACATATTTCAACATTTTTAATCATCAGAAACATCAAGTCAAAACTACTGATTTGCTTAACATCCACCAGAAGCCTAATGGAACAAAAATTACTAAGTGTTGGTGACTCTTTGGGACAACTGGACCTCTGATTCATTGCTGGTGGACCTGTATGTGGGGATGTGTACTTCAGAAGCCCATTGGGCAGTGTCTGAGTTAGTTGGTAATATGCATGTTTCATGCTTTGTTACCCAAGCAACTTAACTTCTATGTATGTGCCCAAGAAAAAGGTACACATAACTAATCAGAAGCTCTTTCTAGAATGCTTACAGCAGTGTCATTTGTGAGAGCACAACTATAAAAAGAGTTCAAACGTATGTAAACTGTAGAATGAATACAAATTATTATTCTTCAATTATGCAATGAAATACTATATAGTCATACACGTGGAACTCATGAATAAAACAGAATGATAAGAGGTGGACATAAAAGCTTCCATAGGTTTACTTTTATCAGATTTAAAAAGCAGGTGAAACCTTCTATGTGTTCAAAGTTTGAATAGTGGCTACTTTTGTGGGGGTGGTGACTAGAACAGGACCTAAGGGGAAGCATCAAAGTGCTGATGATACCTAGATTTTGGACCCAAGTGCTGGTCCCTTTGGGACAATACATTGAGTCTGCAATTATTATTTGGTTCTTTTCTTTAGGTGTATGCACTTAAACTGAAAAAAAATTATTTCTATAAAATCTGAAAACTGTAAAGGAAAATGCCAAATAAAATTAAAATACAAACAATAACCTACTCTCAGTGAGTAAAAATAAAACTTGACTGGAAAGTTAAAAAAAAAACCTCAATATTGTGCTGCTGTGGAGTAAAAAAATTAAGGTAAAAATTCATACTAATAAATGCAATTTCTTTCAAGACTGGGCACAGTGGCATCATTACCCTCTTGGCAACAAAAATAAATAGGTTCCAAAAGTAGGCTGAACTCTTAGAAAAACATCAGGGAACTGACAGAATTAGTGAATATATCCAAATGGTGGGGAAAATCTTAGAAAAATTCTGGAAAATTATGCATGGAATTATTTGATTCTTAACTACAGAAAACAATTCTCCCAGTTTCATTTCCTTTGTATTTAATAATGATGAACTCTGTTTCTTTTTTCATTTTGTGACATATGATAGTTTTAAATTTCCTGATGAGTATAGGACAAATTTACACAAAATTTTGCATACCTTTATCAGAACTATTTTACATGAAAATATCAATACAATGAGTGTATCAAACAAATGTAAGTATACTAGCTTATACTAAGTCAAGATATACTAAATTTAAAAAAATGACAAAAATAATATTTCTTGATTTTTAAAATGAAAACAACAGAATTATCATTAGATATACCTTGGTCTAATGATCTAAAGAAATGTACAAAGGATAAAGTTTAAACTCGAGTGAATAAACATTATTTTATAATTCAATAGCAAAATATGTATAGAATCTCAAAAATGGAAGATAAGATGTTATTTAATGTAGAAGTTTGAAACACTCTTATGGGATATGTATGTCTCGGGGGGGGATGGGAGAGAGAAAAAAAAAGAGGGAACACATATATGTGATTGTGTATGTATGTTTTCAAGAGTACAATACAATTTATTGAGGTTCACAAAAGATGCGCTGAACATTGAACTTGTTCTAGAAGAAGCATTATAGATAACTAATGTTCAGAAATATAAAAAGGTTTACAAATCCTCTGACATCTCATGACAAAATTGAAAGCCAGTTTTTGATTCTTAATTATACCAAAATGATAGGAAAACATTCTTAATTAAACCTATTTTCCTACATGATATTTCTGAGGAAATAAAGCAGCATGAGTTTCATATGAACAAAATCACACAAAACATATTCTGACTAAATCAAAATAAATTGTTAAGCATTGTATGTAGAATCAGTAACTTGCCCATTAACCTAGATTTCTCACTGAATTTCATTCAGAGCAACCCGACTGTACATTTTTTTAGTATTCTGCCCGAGATATTTTTAAAAGATCCTGATCAAAACAAAAGACCCTCAAATCTACTAGTGTATGCATTTCTTTTTATAGTCCATGCTTATTAATGTATAATTTCCTTACAGTGTAACCACCCACTTTTTGTTGTACAGTCTGTGTTTTGATTAATATACACAGTTACATAATCATCACCACAATTAAAATAGAAACTATTTCGATTTCATCAAAACATTTCTATGTGTCCTTTGTACTGTCTCCTTCCCCCTCTCCTCCCTCTTCCACTCTTGATAAAACCTGATCTGATTTCAGTCTCTGTATGTTTGTCTTTTGGAATGTCATAGATTGGGATCATAGACTATCCTTCTGTCTGACTTCTTTCACCTAGCATAATGCTTTTAAAAATCCACCCATGTTTTAACATTTATGAATAGTTTATTTCCATTGATTGCTGAGTACTATTTCATTTTTACACATGTACTATGAAATGTTTATCGATTTACTAATTAGGTATGTGTTGTTTTCAGTTTATAGTGATTACAAGTAACAGTGCTATAAATATCTATATGCAGGTTGTGGTGTAGACATGTTAGCGTTTCTCTTGGGTAAATACTTAGGTGTGCTGTTGTTGGGATATATGGCATTTTTTTTTACCTATGGGAAAAAAAAAACCTGCCTTCCAAACTGGCTTTACCATTTTTCATTTCTGTAAATGATGTATGAAAGTTTGAATTGCTAGCAAATGATATTGTTAGGTTTTGTTAAAATTAACAATTCCAATAGATGTGTAGCAATTTATCAGTTTTAATTTTCATTCCTTTAATGGCTAATGTCAAGCATGTTTTAATTTAATTTAATTTATTTAGAGAAAAGGTTTCACTCTGTTTCTCAGGCTTTAGTGTAGTGGTGCAATCATGTTTCACTGCAGCCTTGAATTCCTGGGCTCAAGTAATATCCTGCTTCAGCCTCCCAAGTAACTAGTACTACAGGCATGTGCTATCATGCCTAGCTTCTTTTTAAATGTTTTTGTAGAGATGAGGTCTCACTATGTTGCTCAGGCTGATCTCGAACTCCTGGTCTGAAGCAACTCTTCCACTTCAACCTCCCAAAGTGTCGGAATTACAGGTGTGAGACAACCCATCCAACCCAAACATATTTTCATGTGTTTATTTGTTACTCATATCTCATCTTTGGCAATGTGTCTTCAAAATTTTTTTTGTTGGTTTTCATATTGGATTAAGAGAGGTTTTTATTTATTCTGAACACAATTCCTTAATCAGATTATAGATGCTGCAAATATTTTCTTCCTGTCTGTGGATTGTCTTTCAATTTTTAGCACGTTTTATTTTGAACATAGCAAAGATTTCTACCTTAACGAAGTAGAATTTATTAAAAGTCTATTTTATGTAGTGTGTTTTTTAATGTCTTATTGAAGGAAACTTGCTTAACTTACACTTAAATAAGAACAGTCCCCATTAATTGTTTTATATTAGCATTCTAAAGTAATTATACTTTGATCCCAATGCTTAAATAACATGTGTTAATATATATGGATTTGCTTTTACAGAAATAGAAACAAAACATATATATGCAGTACTGAAAAAGTCATGTAGATGTCATTTATGGTGATAGTGTTCACCATATTTAAAATAAAATATATTGTATAATAAGGGTTGAAAAACATATTGTATAATAAAAGTTAAAAAAATTTTGTGATCATATCAGATAAGGATTACAGATAATATTTCAATGAAACTCCATTTTCAAATTTAGTTTTCAAATGTAAATGAATTTACAAGCTATGGATGGGGCTTTTGTTTTTAAACATCAAAAATTGATAAAAATTTTTTGACACCTAAGCTTCTGCACAGCAAAAGAAATAATCAACAGAGAAGATATTCTGAAACTGTACATCTGACAAAGGACTAATATCCAGAATCAACAAAGAAGTCAAACAAACAAGTTAAACAATAAAAAGTAAATAACCCCATTTAAAAATGGGCAAATGACATGAACAGACATCTTTCAAAAGAAGATATACAAACGGCCAGCATACATATGAACAAATGTGCAACATCACTAATTGTCAGAGAAATGCAAATCAAAATCACAATGAGATATCACCTTATACCAGTTGGAATAGCCATCATTAAAAAGAAAAAAAAAGAAAAACAATAGATGCTGGTGCAATGCAGAGAAAAAGGAATGCTTAGATACTGCTGGTGGGATTGTAAATTAGACAATCTCTATAAAAAGCATTATTGAGATTTCTTAAATAATTGAAAGTAGATCTACCATTAGATTCGTCAATCACACTACTTGGTATCTACCCAAAAGAACAGATGTTATATGAAAAAGACACCAGCACCCTCATGTTCATTGCAGCACAATTCACAATTGCAAAGATGTGAAATCAACCTAAATGGCCACCAGTCAATCACTGGATAATGAAAATGTGTATATATACACTATAGAATACTATCCAGTGATCAAAAGGTATGAAATAATGTCTTTTGTAGCAACTCGTATGGAAATGGAGAACAGCATTCTGAGTAAACTAACTCAGGAACACAAAATGAAACACTACATATTCTCACTGATTAGTGGGAGGTAAACTAAGAATATGCAAAGTCATAAAGAATAGGTATAATAGAAACTGGAGGTTCAGAAAGGGAAGGGCAGGAAGGGGCAGAAACTAACCTATTGGGTACGATGTGTACAGGTTATGGTGGTAGGTACATCTAAATCCATGAGCTAAAACTATTTATACCTACTAAAACTGTTGAAATTAAGAAAAAAAATGACTTCTATACCGGCCTTTATTTTTTTTCTGAAATATTATTTCTTTTTATTCTATTTAGTAGAACATGTTTATTAGTTATCTATAAAGATATAAGACATAGTATATCATCCATGAATACTCCAAAGCTTCTGTCCTATAATAAAGAAACAAATTTAACCACATAGCTGTCAAGATGGCATTGCTATTTGACTATTTGGTATGCTGTCTATACTGTATTAAGAACATATATATATGTATATATATTAAATACAACATAAATACATGCTACTATAATAAATTTCTAATATTATGGAATGAGGTCAATAATAGCAGAGAGATAATTTGGCTCACATTATGTGTGCATAGTAGTTATAACAATGTATATATCATGCTCATTAAACAGACCAAAGTTTTCTAATTTCTCTGTGTAATTCCAACAATGAAAATCCTACTAAAGGCATTCTTTGGTGTTATTTCTTTCTTGAATAATATTTTTGCTTTAAATTTCTGTCTCCAATTATTTTTTATTTTAATAATTTATGTTTAAAATATGAAAAATATATTTATCTCATAAATTATATTATTGTTTGGTTGGTAAGTGTATTGAGCACTATTCAATTTTTTTGTTAATTTTTCTTTGTTGTTTTTTAAATTTTAATATTTTTCAATGGGTTAAAAATCCTTTTTCCAATGTAACTTTTTCCTTCAAACTTTTGTTCAATGCCATAAGAGCTTTGCCTGTGCTCTGGAGTGAGCTATTTCCTTGTCTTTTGTAGTTGATATATATAGACTAACATATAGAATTGGAATTGTGACATAATTGTTCTTTTTCTTGTCTCTTTAAATGTAGGTATCATTGGATTGTTGTATGAAATAATTAGAATATTGTTACAATAGCTAACTCTATACTCTTCAATAGGCCTATTTTTGGTTCTTTCTATTAAGCTTGAAGTTTTGGAACACCAACAAATAGAGATTTATCTCTTTTTTAAGAAGCTGTATTCCTTATTCTCTATTCTAAAATCATGCCAAACTATATTCACATAGTATCTAAACATTTTCCAACCCTCTGTTAGTGTAATTTTTTATTTCAAACATCTTAACAATTCAGCAACTCAACTTTTTTTCTTTTTTAAAAAAGATATGGGGTACAATTCAGGTTTAGGTATACAAATGTTCATTATGCAGGTACCCTTCTTCATGAGGTGTCCCTCCCACTCCCCTGACAGTTTTCCACTACTGCCAATCCCACCCTCACCTCTCCTGGCAGTTTCTCAAAACTGCCAATCCTTTTCTTATAGTATTATGATAATTGTTCAAGGTCCGCTTATGAGTGAGAACATATGCAACATTTTTCTTTGTTTCTGTGATAGATCACTGAGTTTGATAGGCTCTAAATCCATCCAAGTTTCAATATAGTCCTATATTTAAATTGTAATTTCAACACAAAAATTGAATATAAAAGGGAGACTTTTGACATTTAGATGTCAAGTCTGAAAATAATTAATTTTTAATTTTTTTTAACTCACATGTGTTTTATTCTCATTTATGTCAGGATTGCACAATACATATTTACTACTCTTGTGTGTGATACATATAGATATAGATACAGATACAGATACTGATAGATATCACAATATCCTGAATGAAATTTAGAAGTATGACAGAATAAAAGAGGCTAAAACGTATGGGCCATATTTAAAACTGGACATGTGTTTGTGTTAAACACACATGGGCCATTCTTTTCTGCTTTTTCTTGTGCCTCGTACTTCTAAATTTTATTTAGAGCATTTTGTTTAAAAAAGCACTACAGACTAATTCAAATATTATTCATCTCAGGGAAAAGAGAAAGTAGAAATAATGAGAAATAGAATGTTTTACCAGTTTCCTGGGCATCCCTTAACCTGGTCAAGTTTATGCATAAAGTTTACCCTCCCACTAAGCCTGACAGTTTTGCTTTTCATTTTCCCCTCCATTTCTAAAATTTGAGAGACCGCTCTGTCTTGCTGCCTGCCCCAACCTTGTGACGTCTTTGCCACATACACAGCCAATGCCCTGATACCTGGGACTCAGGGGAGGAGGATTACTCTCAGACTTTCAGTTCTGCCTAGACCTTTGAGGGCTTTACTCTTCGTTAAAGTTCCATAGGGATAAAAAGAGAGGTTGTACATACTCAGTGTTTGACTGGGGGTCCTCAAGATTCTAGTCTTTGACATCAGACTGTATTTGCCTGTTACAAACTTACAACAATTCAGCCAGTTTAGCTTTACCCATGTATTTCAGATTTTTTCTTTTACTCACATTGTTTTTACCATATTTCGAATTTTTTCTTTTACTCCCATTGTTTTACCAGACAAAGAAAGCAGTTGTGTAGTTCCTCTTTCCTAGCAAAACCTTGACACCTTCTAAAATTTAGTTCTTTATTTTTATTCTCAACTCTCTGATGAGTAGAGAAAAAAGTGTGATTTTATAACTCATCCATCTTGTTCTTGTTTTGGGGTGGACATGATGACCTCTTGTGATTTTTATATCCGAACTGAAAGCAAAGGGCTGTTTTTCTTTTTTTTTTTTCCTGTTAAAATCAAAATCTGAAAGGTGCAATGTTATCAGCATCTAGCAATTTTTAAAAATGTATCCTATAATTTTATTTAGACACACACTGCAGAATTGTCAAGATGTTTCCAAATTACAACATTATTGCCATTTAAAAATATCCCTGCATTGAATGAATAACACTTTCAGCTACTCTTATTTCATACAAAACTCAATTACTTGTAGTCGACGGTCCGGTTACTATTTCTTCTATTTTGCACAATAGTTCTTCACTTATGCCTGCTAGCATGTTTCCAAAATTGAGAGATAATGGGCGAAACAGTGTGGGAACTTTGAGATAGCTGCAGGTGTTTGCTGTAGTTTCATGAGTCTTCATTTGAAACTAAAATGGTCAGAATTCTCTTTTTTAAACCCTTGTTTCTGTGTTCATAAGCTACTGAAATTATAGGGTTAAAAAAGCATGAGCATTTAAATAGCTCATCTTATCTGATCGCTAGACTTTCTTTCAATGAACAAGTACACAGAAAATAATTAGACAGAGTCGAATTATTCTGCTTCCTTAGAAGAAAAGCTTTTCTTTTTCTGTTTTGTTTTTATAAAAATCATAAATGGGACTTTTGACAGCTTATCCGCTGATATGTCTCTACATGATTGTTTAAAGTGTGGTTACTGCAATTAGTGTCTTTTTTGTACACTTTGCAATTTGTGGGTAAATCTGTTTGCTTCACAAAATCTGGTATTTTGGACTTTTAGCCAAACAAACGTCATCACATTTATATTATAAGCTTTTTATTTTGCTTTTGGAAAAGCCAACTTATTCAAATAACACCTTCATTAAAAGTATACTTATCTCGGTTATCCTTTCATTATCTGGCCTCGGTTGCCTAACAGTTATACGTTTTCCCCCATCCTTATAACAGCTACAATTAATTATGGAGTCTCTCGAATTTCAAAATACAAGAATGTAACTATGGGATATTTTCCAAAGAAGACTCTCAATTATGGACATCAAAATGGAAAGAGTTATTTTTGTTTATGCAAAATCCATTTTGTGTTAGGTCTGCATGAATAAACTGCTTAAATACTATATTAGCCAAGGTACTTAATGTTCATTTCTGTAACTATAAAAACAGAATTTCAGTGACATGTCAAAACAAAGGCTTATTTATTACTCACACTGCAGTCAGTGTAGTGCCACCAGTCTCTGTACTAAAGAGCCGCTCAAAGAAAAAAAAACCAAAAAAACAAAACAAAAAAACCTTCTGTCTTGTGAATTCTTTAGCTAATATAGATAATAGCACAAGGGTTTGCCTGGGATGAATAAAATGGCTTTTGGGGCTATTGACTGCTTCCTCAGAGAAGAGCCAAAGCATTCTCCTTCATAATCTATTGAACACATCTAGGTACCTAGTGACTCTACTTGCAAAAGAAGCTTGGAAATTGAAGAGGACACCAATATGGATGAGTTTTTAAAATTACTCACACAAATAGGTAGCCAAGGCTGAAGTGAAGACTGAGAATCCCTAGGATTTGGGGTCATTCCATCACTTATCTAAAGACCGCTATAGGAATCCATGTAAAAATTGCTAACATTCATTAAACACCTGTCGTTTGCGAAAAGCCTTATTACATTTTCTGATTTGATCATTAAAAGAACTCTCAATTTAATATTTTTTAAATGTTATAGATTGAGAAACTGAATGTCATATACAAACAAATTGATTTTAATTTAATAAATACTAGACCTTATAAAATAGCCCACATTAAAAAATTTTAGTTTGCAAGCTTTTCTAAAGATTTCATGTTGCACCTAAATATTGGCCATAGTGGGTTCTTGTCAGATAATTCCATATTTTTTCCTTTGCTCACTATTGTTGTTAAGGCAATAATTTTGCATAAAAAAATCCAGTATTCACATTTAAAATAAAACATTCTCCTTGACTTTTAGCATAGTTATATATGACAGAGTTCCATTGGCATGATTCATTCAGTTTTAAAATTGCTCATGACTGAGAAGAAAGTTGTACAATGCTGGAAGTATTATAAAAATTAGTATGAACTTTTATTCAAATTGGAGATTTTTCTGCTCCCAAGAATACTAAACAGGGCACAATAGCTATATGTTAAAAATTCATTAACAATATAAAATTTTTGCGAATATTAGATAAGAATGAAAAAATAATATATTTTTTGATATGTGTAATACTGTGCATGAATTTATTGACAATATTATGCTCATAGCTGTTGACAATTTTGTTTTAAAATTATATTGGGTTAACAATTCAGAATTACAGTAAGTGAAAGATGAAAAACTTTTATATTTCATGTATAATTATTCTATTTAAGTCATAATAAATAGATGAGATGACACAAAGGAGAATATTGACCATCTTTTCCTTTGTGCCATGAAATAAAGAAAATTATGTATTGTTCTGCATGTCACTTTGCCTCAATAAATGTGCATAGTTATATAATATTTTCCTTTCCTACAATAAGCATTCATCAGTGTCTGGTATAGATTATTTCCTAACTTACAAAAGCATGTGCATAAAACAGGGCTTTCTCTCTGTTTTCCATCACCACCAGAAGCTCCGAACTGCTAGTCACTTCTCAAGATCTGGCTATGTAGGTCATTGGTGACCTTAAAGAGATCGATTGCAGTAGAACGATAAAGAACATCTCTAACTGAATGGAGTTCAAAATGGAATATGAGAGGAAGAAATGGAGGCAGTGAGCCCAGAAAACCTTTCAGTAATATTTCCATATTTAAGTTGGACCAGAAAAATGTAGCTGGAAGGGGACACATGTTCCAAAAGAGATTTTAAAATTGATAAAAGTAGAGAGAGGACAATTAATGTTGGAGTGGACAGTGAGACCATTCTTAGAAAAAACCCTTGCTGAGGTAAGAATAGATGAAGCATAGTACACAAGGAGTAGGGTGGTCATTCTATAGGAGACCATGTTTCCAAATTAAGAGAAGGAAAGACAGAGGTGCAGTTGGATGAACAGATGCTATGAAGGAAGTTTGGCTAACAGGTCTGTTATAATTGTTTTTATTTTTTGTATAAAATAGAAATTCGAGAATGCCAAGAGCCCAGAGATTTTAAAATCTTGAGTGGAAACAAAATGTGAAATGCTCGTGCATAAAAGGAGAATGAATGAGACAGAGAAACAGGGTAGTCTTGCCACTGGCACTAAGAAACTGATGGAAAAGGTTTAAAGACCATGGACTTAAAATTAATTTGTACCTTGTGTATTTTTCTTTAAGCACATTTAGTTGTGCAATTTCAGTGACAGGGTTAGAGAAAAGTTAGTCTTCTATAGCGTAATGGTGTGGCTAGGCAAATAAAATAGCCAGAAGAGAATAATTTGAATGTTCCCAGAATAAAGAAAAAGATTTAAGTTGATGAATATCCCAATTACCTTGGTTTAGTTATATGGATGTATCAAAGTATCTTTTGTACTTTGAAAATATGTACATCTCTCATGTACCATAACAATTAAGTTAAACCAACACCCCCCCCCAAAAAAATAGAATAAATAATGCACTTATCACACCTCCAAGACAGTGACACCTGGGCCAGAAAAGATGTGTTTCTTTAAGAGAAGTGCAGGGAACACAGAGTCCTTATAGGAGAGCCAAGAGTTAAAGAAAGAAGGCAAATAATGGAGACTTGCAAGTATGAGGGATTTTTCAGATGAAAAACTGTGAGTTCCAGAGGGCATGGTGTGAATGTTTCCAGAAACTGGTCCAGATGAGATAAGATCATATACAGTGAGACCTTGGAGCTTGAGAAATGACTTGTCACCC
>CAUYQG010268831.1:0-10889 GCA_963574415.1 Tarsius wallacei
ATAAGTAAATAAATAAGTTATAAAAATAAAATAAATTGAAGAGGAGGTAAAAATTAGGAAAACTGGCAGTTATTCATTGTGTTTTGGTCGTTGGGGGCTGGGTGACACAGAGGTTGTGGCCCGGCTTCCTGGACAGGTTGCTGCAGGTTTTGGGTTAGAGTTCTACGTGTATGTGTGGGCTGACAGTTGTCCCTTGTATATTCAGGCTGTCAGGGTGATCTGGGTGAGAGGGGCTGGGCGCTTCAGCAGGGAGTAGGCTGCAGAGCCCCTGCGGCTGGGACCCACCTGGTCTCATGGTGGTGCCAGTGCCATGATGGGGAAGTGGTGGCCTCTGGACCCCTCTGGAGAAGGATAAATGGCATCACCTGCAAGCCGAGGAGGGTTTGTCACTGAGGTCCTGTCCTTCAAGGTAGGGCTTAGTGGCCTAGATAGTCAGGCCATGGTTGTTTAGAAACAGGTCCTTGGAGTGTGACTCTGGGAACCACAGCCAATGAGAGGCACGGCACAGTGAAGTGCCCAGCAGTTGGCCAGCAGGTGCACAGAGTGAGGAGGAGGAACATATGAAAGGAGGTCAAGATTGGGGGGATTCTGGCCTTTGCTGATGGGAATGTAGGATAACTTGTATAGGACTGGGGCCAGTCACCGATCTTCTCCAAGTGCGTTTCCTTATGTAGTCAATGGGGAGGAGACAACAGACACAGAACGAGAGGCGTCCTTGTCTACTGCCACTCTGGCCCTTTTGACTTTCTGAGGCCCTGAGTGAAGTCGGCTGGGTAGGAAACAGGAGTGAGCCTGGACATCACCAGACAGCTCCTGTGATCCCAGGCCTCTGCCATGTCCCTGCGCGGACCTGCATTTGGGCTCCACTTGGCAGCTTCCAGGACACTTCTGTGTCTGTTGTCTCCTCCCCATTGACTACATAAGGAAACACACTTGGAGAAGTTCGGTGACTGGCCCCAGTCTTATACAAGTTATCCTACGTTCCCATCAGCAAAGGCCAGAATCCCCCCAATCCTGACCTCCTTTCATATGTTCCACCTCCTCCTCGCTCTGTGCACTTGCTGGCCAACTGCTGGGCACTTCACTGTGCCATGCTCTGCACACTTTGGCATTTTCCAGGCCTGTTCTCTCTGCTTGGAGCACAGCTTTCAAGACTGTTCATCTTTCTATCCAGTCCTCCTCTGAAATCCCTGTACAGTGAGGCTGTCCTGGACCCTCAGGGTGAATGCCTGTCCTCAGGTAACTCACTTTCTTGTGATTGCTTCTCCAAGGAAGCCCCATCATAGCTGCAAATGGCATTGCCCTGAATTTCAGAAGTTCATTTATTGGCCCTCTGAGAATTTTCTCTAATTGAAAAAAAACAACCAAACAGCTGAATTTAAAATTGAAATATGAAAAGTACTATATTATAAAGCAGGAAAGGTCCATCATTGGAAAGCAGGTTGATTTCCGTATTTGGTTAAGGATCTCCCTGGCTTTGAAGATAACGGTCCTGTCTGTGTGTCTCAGCTGTGGAAGGACCTATCTTCTGTTCAGGCCCAGTTTAGCTGGCTGCGGCGGGAGGAGCATCTGCAATGCACGTGCGCTCGGGTCCTGGGCAATTGGTGCCCATCGGTGGTCTGCCACATGGGTAGGCATATCCGGGAACGGTGCCATCAGCCCCTGGGTGGCCAGAGGGGTGGATGCTCTCATGTGTCAATCACTGTCACCAAAACTGCCTGAGCCACAGGGAGCAGGGCTGCTGCTCAGCCTGTCAGAGCTTTGGAGCTGTCAGCACAGCAGCTGCTGCCTCCCACCCGTGGGCTGCACGCCTACCTGCAGAACGTGGCCTTGTCTGTGCGTCTGTCTTCTGTCAGGCACACACCACAGGAACGCTGGTATCTGTCGTGCACATGTGGGCATGTGACACAAACATGCCTACACGCGCCTGTCCAGGACCTTCCCCACCCACTTCATGCAACCTGTGCTGGGCTGGACTCGTCTTCTTTGCAGCCCTCATAACCTGCCCAGGTTCAGATGACCCCATGCTCACCGGGAAGCAAGAGCTGCGGTTTTTTTCATGGTAGACCTGTCTGTTTGATGCTGCCTTTGCCCCATCCCTGGTGACAAGAGTCTAATTACTATAGCCTTCCTTCTGATGAGGGAAGAAGAGGGTATCTTTCATTACTTCAGTGAGGGACTTTGTCTCCTGTCAGTGCAAAGGTTAAGCCGGCGGGCAGGTGCCACAGGACTGGGCAGTGCAACTGTCCACAGCTGGAGTGAGGAAGGAGGAGGAGGAGCACCAGGTGGAGAGGGGGGAGAAGAGAGGAGCAGAGGGGCCACGGGGGTGATAACGTGGATATGTGACCTCCCTCCATGCTCATGACAGCTCTGAGGCGATAGTGCTATGAGCAAGGTAAGGAAACGGCTCAGAGGCAGAGTGACTCACCTCAAATGGAATACCGACCCCGTCACTGAGATCAGAGCTCTGGTGTCATCCTAGATAATACTACCAGCTAATCCCGTTAACCAAATTCATCACAGATTTCCCTTCTGAAGTTCTCCCTGGCCTGTCCCCCTGTACGCCTTACATAACCATTGCTCTGCAGTCCAGGCCCTGGCTACTTCTGTGGTCCATGAGCAGTGCTTCCACGGGGGACCCGTCTTGGCCCATCCCCTGTGGTCCTGTCCTACTGCAAACCTGAAGGGTCCCTTATCACCCAGAGGCATTTGGGTTCCCGGTGGTGCCTGAGCCACACCCCCTGCAGGCCTCACAGAGTGACTTACAGTTCTTCTGCCCGGGGTACTCTTCCATCCTTAGTCCACAGAGTTCACTGCCTGCCTCGACATCACTTCCTCCGGGAAGCCCTCCCTGAACCTTCAGCCTGGGTGGGCTCCTGGCTCAGTGCCCTTCTGTAACAGAGTAGAACAACCTGTGTAGAAATGACTGGTTTCTGTGTCTGTGGCCCTCTGGGGACAGTGGAGGGTCCTATTCATCCCTGATCCCCAGCATAGGTTCTTACTGGTGAGAGGAGCTCAGTGAGGGCTGGTCATGGAAGGCACTCAAGAGAGAAGGAATGAGCTGCGCACAGTGTGGCCAAGGGGCTGGCAGAGAGACCAGGGGGGTTGACGAGAGGTCTTTGAAGGAGGTATAATGGAGTGGGGGCTTTCCACATAGGGCACCATCTGAGGCCAGTGCTGGGGGCCTCTCTTCAGTCCCTTTCTCTACCTCCCTGGAGGAATAGGAAAAATAAGTCTGAGTTGGAGATGTGCTGCCACCCTGCCTGTCTGCCTGCCTGTCACCCAGCTGTCTACCCTTCCCTCCATCCATCTGTCCATGGCCCATTCTTTCATCCAGTATTTATCGAGTATCTGCTCTGCACCAGGCACACTCCTAAGTCTCCAGAGCCAGAAATTTCAGGGCCAGTCAGAATAGGATCCTGGGGCTTTTAGGCACCAAAGCTCCACAGTTCCTGCTTGCTCTTTGTCTCCCCTTGAGATGGACCCAGAGAGTTGGGAAGACAGGCTGGCCAGGATAAACCACTGTTTTCTCATGGGTGGGTAGGGGTAGAGGACAGGCCATGCCCTTCCAAGCCGCGCCCACATCCTGTAGATCTACTTCATTTCAGTTCAAAACAACAAGAGGTCAGAAATGCCCCCAGGGAGAAAACTGGAACATCGATCCAGTTGGAGAAGAAAACTCACATAGAAGGCAAGTGAGACCTAGTTTGTGCTGTCAGGACCAGATGTAGGTGGGAGAAGGGTGATCGCTGAGGCTACCTGGCATCTCCAGAGAAGCTTCATCATGTACTCTTGCTCCCTTTGTTCTTCAGACCCTTCTCCCGCTGTGCCTCCTCTGATTTCTGGTCAGTGGGAAGCCTCTCGCTCGCCTGCCTGGTGGGGTCCGTGGCTGGGTAGGATGTGAGTTTGGTCCCCAGGAGCAGGCAGAGCCAGCTTGTATCTGAGCAAGGCAGGGAGTGAAGTGTGATGCTGCTGCTGGTGGAGGCCATAGAGTGGCCTCAGCCTGCCCTCCCTGGGAACTGCTGCCTGGTAGGGGTGCAGTGGGGGCAGCTCTGCACCCCTCACTGCTGCAGGCTCTGCCAGATCCAGGAGCAAGGGCCAAGTGAAGGGTGGCTGTGATAGGGAAACAAGGGAAGAGATGTCATGGCAACATGGCACCTTCCAGACCTGACGAGTGACGAATTCTACAGGAGACTAAGCTTCCTGGGCCAGCCCGGGACTTCTGACTCAGTGGGTCTGGGCTGGGGCCATCTCCACAGACCTCCCCCCGGCGGCCATAGCCTCCACTTAGGACCCATACCCCAGGGATTCCGAGAGCTGAGCCAGGAGAACAAAGGGGAAACACTGGAGTAAGAGCAGGTGAGCCCTGACTTCACCAAGTGTGAAAAGAGCTGGCGAGGAGCCCAAGCTGACACCATTAGGGTGGAGAATCCAGTCTCCCACCCCTCACCCCAGTGCCCTGGGCAGGGCCCAAGGGTGGTGCAGAGCAGAGGCCCTGGGTCCCTGGTGGCCTGTGCTAGGATGGGGAAAGTGCAGGGACTAGGCAGATGGGCCATCCTGACCCAGTCCCTGCCACTCCGTCTCTGCTATTCATCACCTTCTCTGTGATGTGCCACTTTCTCCCAGAGAACAGGAGGATCAATCCTGCTATCCCCACCCATCCCATCCTATCTTCCTGCTCATGGAACATTTGCAGGGGACAAGAGGATAGGACCATGAGTATGACCGCCCTCACTCTAGTCCCAGCCTGCCTGTCCCTCACCTGCTGTGTGGCCTTGGACAGACATTCAGCTTCTCTGAACCACTGTTTCCTCATCTGGTAAATGAGCTCTCCAGGCATCCTTCCTCCAGAACTGGGCCCTGAGCTCAGATGGGTACTCTGTCCTATGGCCTTCCAGCAGAGTGCCTTCCCAGCCTTCATAGCTTCTTCCACCTCAGCTGTGACTGGAGGTCAGCACTTGGGATTCTACCAAACCTGAAAGTCCAGGCTATGGGAATGTCTCCTTGGAGGGCCCTGCCCTCCAGCACCCAAGGCCACCCTGCTATTTTTATCTGCCACTGGTTAATCTCTATCACTGTTTAGGGCTGAGCCAGCCTCTCAGCACAGTTTTGCCACATAGTGTTGCCAACGTGAGCTTGGATGGTGACCTCACACAGTGACCTCATCCCTGTGGAACTGCCCGCCTGGCAGGCAGGGACGTGGGATTCCAGTTTCCTGTAAAGAGCATATTCTCGTTACTTGCAGGAACCTTAAAATGGCCAGGGTAGGCATGGGCGGCAGGGATTGGGCCAGCTTAATAAAAGTTTGTTTATTTACGGACAGTATCACAGTTGACGTGCACAGGTCGTGAGCATTCAGCTCCATGAATGTTTGCATGTCCACTGAGTAACCACCCCGTAGATCAAAAAATAAAGCACTCCCACGCCCTAGAAGCCTCCCTCATGCCCCTTCCTGGTTTCCCGGCCAGAGCAGGACCTCCTCTGCCAGTTGGCAAGTGAGGCATTACAGGAACTGGGGTGACAGAGCTGAGTGGGGCTCTGAGTCCCAGAGGGGCTTGACGGGGCTGTTCCATGGAACCCAAGTGTTTGCTAGAACAATTGTGGTTTCACCACTCAAGGGAAGGGGGCTGTGTGTGGGGAAACAGAGCACTCTTCATGGCTGCTTTCTGCTCTCCCAGACCCAGCCTGAGGCTTATGACTTCAGACCATGTCCAAGTGGGTGTGGGGTGTGGTTCTCTTGGCCCCCAATGCTGAGATCAGGTGGCCACCTCCACCTTCAGAGCCCAAGGCCTATGACCCCGAAGGCTGTGCTTGTCTGGCAGCCAGGGTCCAGTCCAGGCAGCCATCTGCTCTTCTCCACAGCGGTCCCGAGCACAGTGCACAGTGCACAGCCACTTGCAGTGGCAGGAGTCTCCACTCCGTTGTCAGGTCATTGGGAAAACCTCCCTGCTCTTAACTCCCTTTTCCTGCCTGGTTTTCTACCCTGGGGAGGGAGGACTGGTTCTTCCCTTTGCCATGTGACCGCCTATTAGAGATTTAAGAACAACTTCAGTTGTTCTGCCCATGTGGACTGCTCCGGGTGGGCCATTCCCGGCCTTCCCTTGTTTCCTTCTGGCCTGGTTTTCCTCACCTTGTGTTTTTTCTGTGATTATCCAGCTCCAGGAAGCCCAAGAAAAACCCCAAAGTGACCGTGAAACCCAAGCCCTCACCCCGGCTCACCATCTTTGATGAGGAGGTGGACCCTGATGAGGGGCTCTTTAGCCCAGGCAGGAGGCTTTCTCCCCAGGGCCGCACGAAGGATGCATCCCCCATGGACCGTAAGTAGAATCCCATGGTGTGTTCCCTTTGCTCCTGGTGTGCTCTCAGCGACCAGCCTCTGCCACCAAGTGGGCTCTGGACCCATCATACACTAATAGGACACCTGTCTTCCCCTGTCCTGTGTAGAGGTGATTCAGACTCAGCTTATGGAAGTTTTCTGCTAGAGAAAACAAGCCTCACACCTGGTTGGTGTCCCTACAGCCTGTAACATTCCCAAGCTGTTTTTTTATTCTCTACATCTCATAGAAGAGAAGTACAGCTTTCTTTGTTGTTTTGAGAAGTGACTTCATTATATCTGTGGCCAGATGTGGGCCCTGAGGCCCTCAGACACTTTTTGGGTTGAAGGTAGATGCTGGCTGCCTGGAGTATGCGAGCAACTCTGTAGGTGTGTGTGGTGGCGGGGGGGAGAGAACTCTGTGTGTTATTTTTGGTTTGTTTTTGTTTTTGAGTCAGAGTCTCACTCTGTTGCCCAGGCTGGAGTTCAGTGGTGCAGTCATGACTCACCACAGCCTCAACCTGCTAGCTCAGGTCATCCTCCTGCCTCAGCCTCCCAAGTAGCTGGGACTACAGGTGTTCACCAACATGCCCTGCTAATTTTTTGGCTTTATAGAGACGAGGTCTCACTATGTTACCCAGGCTGGTCTTGAACTCCTGGTCTCAAGCAATCTTCCTGCCTTGGCCTCCCAAAGTGCTGGGATTACATGTGTGAACTACTATGCCTAGCCCATAGGTGTTGATTCTAACGAGAGATTTGTGACACCCTTGCAGACTCCTCCAGAGGGCTCTGTGCAGAGTTGGCAGAGGGAAAGCCAAGCTGAGCAACCTTGGGACAGCTCCACTTGTCCCTGGGTCCCCTTCCTCATGCTTGCTCAGGTCTTCCTCTGGGGGAAGGGAGTCATTGTCATCCACTAATTCAGCCAACACTGAGGGCCAGGCCCGAGAACACACTGAGGAATAAGACCCAGTCCCCATGCATAGTGCTTCATGTGGGGACAGGACGTGGCCTGACTGTTGCAGGCTAGCATGAGTCTTTAATAGGCTGAGCAGAACATCGGTTCCTGTGGCACTCATTGGAATATGATCCTGGGAGGCCAGTGGAGTTTGCCAGGCCTACATAAGCAGTGCATCCCAGGTAAAAAGGCTACTACCATCAGCATTCCCAAAGGGCAGCCTTGAGCAGTTCGGGTGGGATAGGGTGAGGGGAGACCCAGGATCCCTGGAGACAGTGACTGTGGGCAGAGCAGTGCTCAGTGTGGCATCCTGCCATCCTGGCCAGTGGGTAGCACTCCCTAAGTTCTTGTTGAAGGGCGCTGCTGCAATGGGGGCGAGCCAGGAGAGCCAGCTGGACTGGATCCTGAGGAGCCTGGCGCAGGGAACACGAGAGCCTGTGGTTTCCTAAGAGCAATAGGAAGCCCACAAGAACTTGAGACATGAGTGATGCCATTGGCCAACTCTGGCCCAGGTGCCGGGAGGGCAAGTCTGCGCCGACAGGCCATGATGTCCTCTGACTGCACTGCTGCTGCCTTCCCTGCAGCCCTGAAGCTATTTGACGATCCTGACCTTGGTGGGGCTGTCCTCCTGGGTGACTCCTTGCTGCTGCCAGCTGCCTGTGAGCATGGAGGGCCCATGTCCAGCCCAGGCCGCAGAGACTCCTCCGAGGAGCTGTTCAGGTACTTGCTGTCCCCAGCAGCACTTTGCAAACTTTGAGAGTGGCCTGGATGGAGCCAGGGGCCCAACCTATGTGGGGCGTCTCCCCAGCCTCAGCCTCCAAGGAGAGTACCCCAGACCTGTCAAAGGCAGTAGTCCCTGGGTGCAAACTGGCTAAGAGGTGGTGATGGGGGTTCAGGGGGAGGATTACAAGCCCAGGGCTACTCAGCCAGTCCCAGAAAGAGAGAACTCTGTGTGTCCAGCCAGCCTTTTCCTTTCCACACTCATATTTGAACAGTTTATATGAAGAATAATTAAATTATATAATTGCAAAACCAGGTGTAACTAGCATGAGTGGGTTTGGGAACAAATAAAACTGACTCGTCATGCAGCCCACCTGGGGGAGCAGAGCACACTGGGGGGTCCCATCGGCAGGTTTTACAGAAGGACAGGAAGCCAGGCCTCATCTGGTCGATCAGCCAATGGAGGTCAATTGACAAAACTTGTGCAAGTGACAGCTCCTATTTCCTGAGCGATTGCTGTGTAGGCTGACCCCTTTTGCATTATCTTATTTAATCCTCAAACAGCCCTTCAGGTAGGTGCTGTTTTCTCCATTTTACAGAAAATTGAGTGTGGGTGAAGCCACTTGCCTGCTCCTGTCCTGGCCTCTCCACTCCATAGGGGACTCCCAGAGCACGCCACTGGGCCATCCGCCTCCTCCTTCCCCAATCCTCCCAATTTTCCCCAGGCCTCTGCCTCCACCAGCCATATTCTCAGTGGGCTTTGTGTGTGTGTGCCTCTGTCTTCTCATCCACCTCCCAGGTATGGGACTGTGCTCACAGATTTACAGGAAGTCAGGCTGCCTCTTTCCAGGAACCACTTACGTGGCATGGAGATATGTGAGGCACGTGGTCCCTGAAGGCTGTCATCTGCACCCTCGTTAGCAGCCTCGGGCTATTAGACAACCCTCCAAGTGCCTGCCAATCCTGAGTCATAGCGATGGCTTCTTGTGTTTACATCTCCCCAAAGCCCCTGGCATCTGTTAACTTCTATCCTGTGTCCTCGCTCCTGACATCACAACAGGCTGGGAGGAACCAGGATTGGTGCTGTTTCACTAGGAGGGAAACCAAGACACAGAGAAGTGGAGTACTAGAGTCCTTCTTGAACTCAGCAGGCCAAACTGGGCACATACAGGAGTCCATGTGTCTCAGTAGAACAGCTCTCATGGAACCTTTCTGGCCTAGTTTATTCTCAATCTATTACTTCGCAACCACAAACATGGTACAGTGAGCTATTAAAAGGCCACTCTCAAAGGGATCCCGTGGCCAGATGAGTTGGGGAAATGCCCATGTTAGGCAGTACTTGAGCAGCCTGCGGGGCATGACAGACACCACGAAGCACTTCACATGTTTATTGGTACCTGGGACCTGCCCTCTGTGATGCCTCTTAGCATCCCGCAGTGCTCTTTGGGGATGCCAGTTCAAAGAGTATGGGTCCTAGCACCCCCACCTTCACGCTAGCAGACATCTGCTTAATGAAAGGATTAGCTTCTTTTTAAAAACAAAATTTAGGCAGATTCTAAAAGAGCTGTAACACTAGGATTAGCTTCTTGAGAGCAGGAAGCACATTTCATTCTTTGTGTCTGCCCTGTGACTGCCCAGGCAGTAATCGGGCTTCCTCATAACAAAGAATGTCCAATAGTCATTCATTCATCTGTGCTTTCAGCCCTCCATTCATTCTATCACTAGCCTCAGCTGCAGTCATCCCGAACCAGCCTGGGGTGGTACACTGAGCAGGATTGGGAGCCTCCATTCCCTCCTGCTGTGCGGCCACACCAGGGCCAGCCTCCAGTTTTTATCTTTAGCAAAGTCCTCTCCTCTGCAGGGACCTGAGGAAGGATGGGTCTGGGGTCTTCAGAGCTCCCTTGCCCCATGCTGGTTGACCTCACACCAGCTGGACCTAAGAGAGGGAGCTAGACTTTGTGCTGAGACTTGTTCCTAGCCATGACTCAGGAAGCCCAAATGGAAACAGGGTGCTTGGAAAGGGGGTGCCTATGCAGCCATCTGCGTCCCGAGAGCAGCTACAGCACCTCCCACCATGGCTGGCCCCCCACATACACCCCTCCACCTGGGAGCAAATCCAGTTGCTGATCAGTGCCAAAGAGTCATTGCTTTGCCAAGCAGGATAATCCCGAAATCTGACATAAGCTTTTAGCTGCAGCCTTATTTTTCTAAAGACCTCATTTGAGCATCCTTCAGTCCTTTTGAGCTTTTCCTGGGCACCCTCAACCTCCATTGGAGGATGCCAGGGAAGCAAGCACCTACCTCAAGGGAGTGGAGGAAGAGCTGCCATGGAGGGAGCCGAAGCACCTCTGAACTGAGGTTGGCAGCAACAACCTGGCCGTGGGGGATGCCTCCCAGAATCGCCTTGACCACCAGCAGCTGCTCTTTTTATGATGGCCTGGCTTGGGTCACCTTTCATTCACTTCTCTGCCAAGCAGACTGAGTTCTTTCTCTCTGGGGTCTGCCCCATCACAGCAGGTCAGCCCAGGAAGCAGGCAGGGCAAGCTGGAGCTCCTTCCACACCTGGTCCTTGGCAGGCAGCCCCTTTGGGGAGGCTGCGCTGGGCACCTCCCCACTCACGCAGGCCTCTGCCAGGCCTTCAAGTGCCAGGAGTTGCTCTGACCAAGGGCACTTCTCCATTCCTGCACATACCCAGCCCTGCTGATGTCTGAGCCAGGCCAACCTTCTTGTTCCCACTGTCATTGGGATATACTGCCTAGGCCAGGAAGCCCCTGGTCTCTAGCCTGCCTGGTTCCTACTACCAATTCTCATTCCCACCTCCATACCTTTGTTCTCTACTGCTCTCTTCTCTGGAATTCTCTCCTTATGTCCCCTTTTGATGCCAGGCTCGCCCTTCTTAAA
>CAUYQG010268836.1:0-11189 GCA_963574415.1 Tarsius wallacei
GATCTCGGCCAGGGCTGAAGGAACACAACCATCATCCATTGTCTTCCTGCAACTCTGGAAGGGTCTGAAGGTCCTGTTTTCCTTATTTGACTTCTCTGCTTAGGACACTCATAAAAGAAGCCAACTGTTCCTGGTTTTTGAGACCTTAGGGCACGGCTTTGTAGAGCAGGATCAGAAGGTAAGCCATCCCTAGCCAGGAAGCCCAAGGACCAGGGCTCCAGAAGCCTGTCTTCTACTTCCAGCCCTTCCAATGAGACAGTAGTATATTGTAAGGAGAAATTATTACATATAGATGTCCTGGGGAAAAAAGACTTAAATCAAAGCATCCTTCTTACTATTTATTGCCAAACAGTCTCCATGTTAACCCCAGCTTCCATTTGCTAATAACCCATGCTACCTCTGGCCTGGTCCCTAAATGTCAAAAGGTGTACTTCATATTACAGTATTCAGAAGGGTTCTGTGTTTCAGGGGGGGTTTTTGCTTTTTGTTTTTTTGAGTCGGAGCCTCACTCTGTCACCCAGGCTGGAGTGCAGTGGCATGCTCACAGCTACCGAAGCCTTGATCTACTGGGATCAGGTGATCCTTCCACCTCAGCCTTCAAAGTAGCTGGAACTACAGGCATGTGCCACCATGCCTGGCTGATTTTTTTCTTTAGATTTATTGTGGAGATGAGGTCTTGCCATGTTGTTCAGGCTGGTGTAGAACCCCTGAACTCAGATAATTCACTCGCCTCAGCCTCCCAAAGTGTAGGGATTACCAGTGTGAGCCTCCATGCGTGGGGGTCTTCTGTTTTTCAAAACATTGCTTTTCACTGTACATGGTGACTCTCGCCTGTAATCCTAGCACTTTGGGAGGCTGTGGCAGGAGGGTAGCTTGAAGTCAGGAGTTCAGACCAGCCTGGGCAACATAGCAAGGCCTTGTGTCTATTTTTATATTTTTTAAAATTTTGCTTTTGAGACTGGGCCCAGTGACTTGTGCCTGTAATCCCAGCACTTTGGGAGGCCGAGGGATAGGATTGTTTGAGTCCAGGGGTTCAAGACCAACCTTGGCAATTTGGCAAGACTTTGTCTCTACAATAAATAAAAAAATTAGCTGGGCATAGTGGTGTGCACCTTGGTTCCGGCTACTTTGAAGGCTGAGGTGGAAGGATCACATGAACCCAGCAGGTTGAGGCCGTGGTGGTCATGAGTAGTGTGCCCCTGCACTTGACCTCTGACTTGTCTCTTTGTACCCGGCTTATTTCACCTCACACAATGTCCTCCAGGTCCATCCACATTATAGCAGGTGTCAGAACTTCACTCCTCTTTAAGGATGGATAACATTCCATGGTATGCATGGGCCATATTTTATTCACTCATCTGTCAGTGGACACCTGAGCTGCTTTCATCTCTTGGCTATGGTGAATGAGGCTGCTGTGAACATGGGTGTGCAAATCCAGTCATCCTCCAGAACACAAGGGGAATTTGTTCCAGAACAATCTCCCCCTCCCCACGTGTGACAAAATCCTTACAGACTCAATTCCCACAGACGGCCCTGTGTGTCTTCCATATACAAACGCGTGACTCTCCAGCCAGAAGAATTTCACAACTCGTGAATACTACATTTTCTATCCACTTCCGATTAATAAAACCTACGTATAAGTGGACCTGCATGGCTCAAGCCTGTGTTGTTCATGGGTCAACTGCATCTCTTCAAGAGCCTGCTTTTAATTTGGGGGGGCACATGCCCAAAGGTGAGATTGCTGGATTACATGTTAATTTTATTGTTAATTTTCTAAAGAACAGCCATACTGTTTCCCATGGCAGTTGTACCATTTTTCATTCCTACTGGCAAGAAGTGAGGGTTCCAATCTCTCCACACCCTCTCCAACACTTGTTATTTTCTTTTTTGTTTGGTTGTTTGGTTAGGTTTCTTTTTATTTGTTTGTTTGTTTATTTGTTTGTTTTTTGTAGCCATCCTGTCTGGGCATGGTGGCTCACGCCTGTAATCCCAGCACTTCAGAAGGCAGAGGTAAGAGGCTTGTCTGAGCCCACAGGTTTGAGACCAGCCTGGGCAACTCAGCGAGACCTTGTCTCTACAATTTGAAAAAAAAAAAGAACAGCCATCCTAATGGGTGTGTTGAAATTCTGTTTTTGATGAGTGAGTGAGAGAGGTGGGCTAAGACTTAGCCAGCTCATAGGGCATCCTCACATACTTGTACGTGGCTCCTGGGCAGGGTAGTGACTCCTGGGCAGGTTGGTGAGGATTAAACGGAACCCGGCCATCTCCAAGATTTGTACTTCTCGGAGACCCTTGCTCCATCTGGGGAGGAAGTGGACAAAGCTTCCTGCAAAGGATAGCAGGGGGGTTTTCCCTGCTAACTCCAAGTCAGCAAGACAGCACTGAGCCAAGAAGAGGAAAAAGCCAGAAAGATGCAATGCAAAGCACTCACCAGTGTCCCAGATGCCCTGAGACACACTTCAGGGGTCACTGGCTTGCACAATTTCACCGTGGAAGGACTTGACAGAGGCAGAGAAGCCACAGAAGGAAAAGGGGGCCTTCTTCAGGCAGCAGAATGGGAAGATGTGTAGGCAAACCCTGGGCAAGGTCAAGGTAGACATGAAGAGCATGCAATGGGAAGTTGAACTTAGAACAAGGGACCTGCCTCTGTGCTTCTCAGCTCAACAGAGCAGTAACCCACTGACACCACTGCACCACCACCTCCCTTCCTGCACTATGATGCCCTGTCCTCCATGGGCTAAGCATGACCTGTGCTCCCCGTTCATCACAGTCCCCTTCTGTGGAGTCTCAGCTGTCGCAGCTCTCTCTTAGGCATTCGAAAACACAACAAAACACTTATTGAATACTAACTGTGGAAGTCACACAGGAGTAGATAACTTGAGATTTTTAACATTTTTTTTCCCGAAGTTGTGTTCAAAGCAAAATTAATGTCTTCTGCAGTGACGTACCAAAGACAAGGCCATAGGAGTAGTCTGCCTCTAGGACAAGCAACTCATTGTTTTCAGAGAATTTTAAACTTTTAAAATACTAAAGAATAGGCCAGGCATGGTGGTGCATGCCTGTAATCCCGGCACTTTGGGAGGCGGAGGTGAGAGGGTTGCCTAAGCCCAGGGGTTCAAGACCAACCTGGGTAATATAGTAAGATTTCATCTCTGCAATAAATCAAAAAATTAGCTGGGTGTGGTGGAACGTGCCCGGAGTTCCAGCTTCATGGAAGGCTGAGGTGGGAGGATTGCCTGAGCCCAGCAGATTAAGGCTGCAGTAGCCATGATTATGCCATCGCTCTCCAACCTAGAGAATAATTTTTAAATTATAATAAACCAAAATAAATAAGTTCAAAGTCACTCTGCTTTTTATTTTCCCCATGCTCTGCCAATTCTAAACAAAAAGACAATGATAAAATGCTTTTCCTACCCAAAATATAGTTTACTAATTCAAATCCTAAGCAATGATGTGAGGTTGGGTTCAATAGCTCATGCCTGTAATCCCAGCACTTTGAGAGGCCAAGACAGGAAGATTACTTGAGGTGAGGAGCTCAAGACTAGCCTGGGCAACATAGCAAGATTCCATCTCTGCAAAAAATATCAGCCAGGAGTGGTGGCACACACCTGTAGTCCTAGTTACTCGAGCGGCTAAGGCAGGAGGATCACTTGAGTTCAGGAGTTCAAGGTTATAGTGAGCTAGGGTTGTGCCACTGCACTAAGCTTGGGTGACAGAATGAAAACCTGTCTCCAAAAAAGAGAACAAATAAAAACAAAAAACAGTGATGTGGTTGCTGTTGAGTTTTAATAATATATATGTAATCTTTCAATATATAAAGAAAATATTATTCTTTAATAAACATTGTATTAGGCCAGGCACAGTGGCCCACACCTATAATCCCAGCACTTTGGGAGGCCAAGACGAGAGAATTGCCTGAGCTCAGGAGTTCAAGACCAGCCTGGGCAACTTGGCAAGACCTTATCTCTACAATAAATCAAAAAATTATCCGGGTGTGGTGGCATACACCTGTAGTTCCAACTACTTGGGAGGCTGAGGCCGAAGAATCACCTGAGCCCAGAAGTTTGAGGCTGTGGTGGCCATGAGCATGCCACTGAACTCCAGCTTGGGCAACAGTGAGACTTTGACTTAAAAAATAAATAAATAAATAAATAAACATTGTATTCCAGGTGAAAGTTAAGTCAAAGAACTCCCGTTTGTACATTAGAGACCTAGCTGTCTCCATTTGTTTTGAGAGTAAATTCTAAGTGGCTGGGAACCCTTGGCATTCACCTTGGGAGAGGTCAAGATCTTGAACCCTCAGGGCACCATCACTTCAGACATTTACTTGTTTTTGAGTCCAGGACTCACTCTGTTGCACAGGCTGGAACACAGTGGCATAATCAGAAATCAGCAGCCTCCATCTCCTGGACTTAGGTGATCCTTCTGCCTCAGCCTCTAGAGTAGCTGGGACTACAGGGGTGTACCACCACACTCGGCTTTTTTTTTTCTTTTTCTTTTTTTTTTTTTTTTAGTTTTTTAAATATGGGGTTTTGCTATGTAGCCCAGACTGATCTTTAACTCCTTGTCTCAAACTATCCTCCTGCTTCAGCCTCCCAAAGTGTTGGGATTACAATTGTGAGCCACTGTACCTGATCAATATCTAAAACTGCGGATTCAAAACAACACTTGTGAAGACCAAGCAAGAAAACTTGAGTTCCTTCAATTCTGTCCCTTTGTGGTTCTGGGGAGTCACTTGTGTTTAAAAGTTTAGAGTCATCGCACAGTTTACTCATGTAGCAAATCCTCACATGTACCCCACAACTCTAAAATAAAAATTTAAAAAAAAGAAAAGGAGAATCAAATTTTAAAAACAAAATAAAAGATAAAGTGATGGAGCAGGGTACATGGTGGTAGACAATGCTTCTGCTTTTCTCAATAAACTATTATGTATTATAGCTAGTCTTTTGTGCATATAATTGAAATTTTTTGTTTTATGGCACTTGTTTTATTCATAATTTATTTACTTGCATGATTATATAGATTTTAAATGTAATAAAATTGTGTTGTCTATATTTCTTTTTTGGCAGTATGCCATGATCAGCACTGAGTGTCAAAAAATACTAGGTGCCAGGCCAGGTGTCCTGGTTCATGCCTGTCATCC
The DNA here is from genome assembly GCA_963574415.1 of Tarsius wallacei. Lineage (NCBI taxonomy): Eukaryota > Metazoa > Chordata > Mammalia > Primates > Tarsiidae > Tarsius > Tarsius wallacei. The sequence continues at coordinate 5,144 of CAUYQG010268836.1, forward strand.
TAGCACTTTGGAAGTGGCTCATGGGGGAGCAACTCTTGAGGCCAGGGGTTCAAGACCAGACAGTTCAACATAGAAAGGCCCCATCTCTACAAAAAAATTAAAAAATAGAAACTAGATACATAACTGCTCCTCCTAAGTTCTTTCTAAATTGTGTGCAATTCACTGTCCAATTATCCAACAAAGTCCTGATATCTGCCAGCCACTGGGTTGAGTCCTAGATGTCTGGAGACCAACACGGCACAGTGCACTCCTTTATGTCAGTGACTCTGGAATTTGCAGACTGGAAAGGTCCAGGTGATGGGCAGAACAAGAGGCCAGACTCACACAGTGGTACAAGACTTGCTCACTGGAAAAGGAATTCTGGACAACCCAAGACCACAAGATCAGATCTCTCATTTCATGCACTCTCCTGAAATGAGAGGCCTGTGTGGTGTATTTTTTACCCCTACTCAAAAAGATATTTATTCCTCTTTTCTAATCTAGTTCTGTGATTCTGTTTAAGAAATGCCACCACCATCATGTTGCCTGATGCCATTTCAACAGACATGCAGTAAGTCAAGCAGACGTATGCACATCAAACATAAATAAACCCAATCCCTGGCCAGGCATGGTGACTCAAGCCTGTAATCCCAGCACTTTGGGAGGCCGAGACGAGAGGATTGTCTCAGCCCAGGGGTTCGAGATCAGCCTGGGCAACTTGGCGAGACCTCATCTCTACAGTAAATCAAAAAATGAGCCGGTCATGGTAGCATGCACCCGTAGTTCAGTTACTTGGAAGGCTGAGGCAGGAGGATTGCCTGAGCCCAGTAGGTCAACACTGTGGTGGCCGTGAGACTCCAACTAAAAAAAATAAATAAATAAAAATTAAACCCAGGCCCTCACACTGTACTTCAGAGTATTCTGTGTTGGAAGGAGAAGACATGTACATGGAGAACTTCCTGTTGTTTAAGCCTATAGTGAAAAAGTTAGAGGGAGCCCAGGGCCAAAGAGGAGGGGAAATCTTTAACAGATTTGTACTTTTTCCATGAACTCTAACACGTACACACATCCCACACCTGGCTCTTTAAGGAAACCAGAATTCCCCCAGTTCTCTGGAAAAAAGAATCATTCCACTGAATTTAAAACACATGAGCATTGATTATTAAGGAGGCTGATTATTGCTGAGCAAGAAAGACCCGGGGATTTCCTCCAGAATCACCTTTTGAGCTCTCATCAATGTGAGGCTTCACATCATTTTTTTTTTCCTTGATGTGCCCTGGCAGAGAGTCATTTTCTATCAAATAGAGCACCTTGCCACCTTCCGTGAGGTCCTGGACAGGTGGTCCTGTGCAGGCTAATGGAATGAAATCGAGCAAAAGAAACCTTAGGTTGAAAATTGTGCAAAAAAAAAGCACCTGTAGCAAGGCCTATTATTCTGTGAAATAATCTCCTGGGGGAACCAGTAATGGCCCCATCATACGTGTCATTTTAAACGAGGACGAAAAAATGGATGACAGGACTCTGTAAGGAAACAGCCTGTATTGGAAAAGGAGGGGGAAAAATGGCCTAATTTTCCATCTGCAGTTATCATTAGTCTGTTCTGAATAGCCTCTTCACACATAATGTCTGAAAATCTGAGTATTTAAAACTAAAAAAAAGAAGAAAAAAATGCAAAAATAATCTTAGGTCAACTCAAGGCAAGAGTTAAAGGACTTTAAAAGGAAATATTCTTGACAACAAAAATCAGATTCATGATTTTGATATGATATGGTACTCGTTCTTACTTCACATACATTCATACACTTACTCGGTGTGTGTGGCTTCTTTTAAGATCTAAACTCAAATGGGCTGAATGAGGCAGTCACCATTTCAACATCTCCAAGCATGCAGCCGAGACTGACACAGCCACTTCTCACTCACAGTTGAGTCCCGTTTTTTAGGCTGACACAGGAAATAACACTCAGCACTGGAATACATATGAAAATCAGGAAACTTTCAAAGTTGTCATGCAGGAAATCAAGATGAGAACATTCAAATAGTCATAGTGTGCCTAACGTTTTAAACATTTTCTTCCTCTTTTAAACAAATGCTGAGCAAAGCTTCCTGTGATTCAAAAGTAATATCAGTGGGCTCTCAAAACGCAGGTCTCGTGTGCCTATCATTCCTCTCTTCACACTGACTTTATTCTCCTGACTTTATGTAGTTTCTAGGGCTTAAGAGATGACCTGTGTGACACTTATGCGCATTTATGCTTAAAATCCTAGCCGGGTATGATGATTCACGCCTGTAATCCCAACCCTTTGGGAGGTAGAGGTGAGAAGATTACCTGAGCCCAGGGGTTCAAGACAAGCCTGAACAACATGGAGAAACCTCGTCTCGATAATAAATAAAAAAAATCAGCCGGGCATGGTGGCACAAACCTGTGGTTCCAGCTACTTGGAAGGCTGATGTGGTGGCCATGAGAGTGCCACTGCACTACAGCCTGGGTGACAGAGTGAGACTCAAAAAAATTTAAAAAAATCTTGTGTTCTTGGAGTAGATGGAGAGTGAAATTAGCCATTACCATGGGCAAACTGCTTCTTCGAGGTCTTGGTATATTTGAGAGAAACTGAGATACCAAGAAATGGGAACCTACTTCCAGTTCTTGAGAGCCTCCTAGGTCAAGTTGAAAGGAGTGATGTAATGCTGAGAACATATATGCAACAGGCTGTTCCCTGTGTTTCCTTGCCTGTAAAATGTAGGTGATACTGCTTACTTGGTGGTGAGGATTAGAAAGCATGAGTGCTGCAAGCAATCAGGACAGGACCTGTTCCACGTAAGTGCTATATTGAAAGTTGTTGTTACACAAGAATCGCTGGGTGAGTAATTTTAAAAGAAAAAGGTGAGCTCAGAGAAGACGCAGCAGTCAAGAAGATGTGAGCCAGTCTGGGACAGTCCCAGAAGGTTTCCTGGACTCAGCAGGACTTGAACCAAGCCTTGAACATTGAGAAAGAACAACCAACAGCAAGAAAAGTCCCTACTTGCTTCCGGAAATGAGGGTTGGCAGGACCGTCCGGGTGACGACACATTCTCTCACACTCCTGCCTTAGGTGATCCTGACAGACTGATTTCTCGTATATTCTAAACCTGTTTTTCCTGCTATGTGTAAGCATCAGAGATGAGTTCATTTACAGTTTGATCCTAACCCGATTTCATCCCAGTTCAGACTCTTCCAGAAGCCAACCTGAGAGCACCCTCCAGCCGATGCTTCCTGAATATCCTCTGCCACGGGGCAGAACTCCTCAGACTCCTGGAGATCAGGGGGACATGGGTCTAATGCAAGCTGAAAGGTCCAAGTTCGCTAGGGAACCCCCTTCTCATCACAACGGTTTGTGGAAGCCTCACCCCCCTGAGTCAATGGGAAGTAGTTTCTCAACTCACGTTTGAGAAATGTCAGTGATTCAGCAACACACACGGGCTCCCTGGGACATCATGGGGGATATTTCCTTCAACACCTCCCCCTACCTGTGAGAGGTGAAGTTCCCAGGCCCTAGGGGTACCCACAAGCACCTCTGCTGCCACAGGAAAGATGCTGGGAGGGTTGGGCAGTCTTTCCTTAGCCAGCATTGTGAGATTCCAGAAGCCTCTTTGAGCAGGTGCTGTGTAACTTACTATCCAGATAGGGAACCTTTCAAGAATAAAATCCAGCACCATGAATAATTGTGCCACAACAGCAGATATACGCCAGGCAAATCAGAGCACAGGATCACACTGTCTTCAGGTCATGGGGCCTCATACTCTAAGGATGAAGACATTCACTTGTCAAGCATCTGCTAAGAGCATGCTGTGTGCCACACTCTCCAAGGGATGCTGGAGACACCGTATCGACTGTTTGGGCCCTAGAGACCTCAGACCAGTAGGCGAGACTAACATGTACATTGGCATTTATAAAGCATAGTGAGAATCAGGAACCCTGGGGAACACCTGACACACCTCGGAGAGCAAGAGAGAAGCTTCTGGAACAGGGGTTGACCCATCTATCTCTTTATCAGACAATGAAGAAGGATAATTGAATTCCAAGTTGAAAAATAGCATGCAGGGTTACTGAGAAGCAAACATATCAAGCCAGCGCAGTGGCTCACGCCTGTAGACCCAGCACTTTGGGAGGCTGAGTAGGAGGACTGCTTGAGGCCAAGAGCTCGGGACCAGCCTAGGCAACATAGCAAGCCCCTCACCTCTGCAATAAATAAATAAATTAGCAGGGCATGGTGGCAGCAGCCTGTAGAGTTAGCTACTCTGGAGGCTGACTGAAACAGGAGTATGGCTTGAATCCATGAGATTGAGGCTGCAGTGAGCCATGATTGCACTACTGCACTCCAGCCTTGGCTGACCTTGTATTAGAAAGAAAAAAAAAAAAAAGAGGAAAAGAAAAACGTCTGATATTTATTGGTCACTTGCTGTTCATTGACCATTTCATGTATAATATCTCATTTAACCTACACTTCTAGTACCTCCATTTTACAGAAAAGAAAATAGTAATTTCCAAGAACTGACAGTATTAAAACATTAAAAGGAACTCCAGCTTCTTCTCTGAATCATGTTTCAACCAGGCGTGGTAGACCATGCCTATAATCCCAGCATTTTGGGAAACAGAGGCAAGAAGATTACCTGAGCTCAGGGATTCGAGACCAGCCTGAGCAATACGGTGAGACCTCGTCTCTACAATAAATCAAAAAATCAGCCTGGTGTGGTGGTGCAAGCCTGTGGTTCTAGCTACTTGGAAGGCTGAGGTGGAAGGATCGCCTGAGCCCAGCAGGTTGAGGCTGCAGTGGCCGTGGGCATGCCACTGCACTCCAGCCTTGGTGATAGAGTGAGACTCTGACTCAAAAACAAAAAAAAAGTGAGGCTCTGTGACTTCCAAGGCCAGGTCATTAAAGGCCAAACAGGACCCAGCTGGTCTGCTGGAACACACGATAGAACCCTGAGCAGTGTCCAGTTACCTGGAGGCCACCAGATGAAGTGGTCACACAAAGTCACTTTAGTTCACAATCCCTGCTAGGCCTGCCCAACAACCACCTCGCCCACACACCAGACATAAGAGATGCCATCTTGGAAATGGACCCTCCATTGTCTGAGTCTAGGAGTTGGAGGCTGTGATGGCCATGAGCATGCCACTGCACTGCAGCCTGGGCAACAGAGCAAGACTCTAATTCAAAAAGAATAAAACAGAAAAAAACAATAGACCCTCCAGACCAGCATAAAGCAGTAACCTCAGTGCCCTTCTCTGAACCCAGATCCATGGAATTTGTGGACTTGAAATGGTTCTTGTTTGGAACCATTAAGTTCTGAGTTGTCTGCTTCACAGCAATAGCAACCAAATCACAGAAACATATGCCTAAATAGGTAGTGAAAGAGGATTCAGATTCAGAAAGTCTGACATTGAAAACCAGACCGGGAAAGTCATTGCTTCCCAAGCAACGTGGCTTCTTTGCAGACATACCAGCCCTTGTGCTGACATGTAAGTTCGGTGAAGGGTGATTAGAGGTGGATTGGGAGAGAAAACAAGACTCCATCAAGCCATATCTGTCCTCCTAAGCCACACTAAGGAGTCTAGAGTAGTGAGAAGCCATGCCTATGCTTCAGAGGAGTGACTCTGGGGGTGACAGAGAAGATCCTGAGGGAGACACAACCAGAGCATCTGGGGACAGACTGAAGCAAGACAGGCAGGGACAAGGCAATGGGGGCAGGACAGGTGGGGGAATCAAGGAAGTGCAGCTAGACAAAAGGTGGGGTAGAGAGCCATCCTCTACCTGGGTTCCGAAAACTCTCTAATTCTGCATCACATCTGAAGCTAGAGAAGAGGAAAGAGAGAGGACAAGCTAGGAAATGCCTACAGAGACAAACTGCTGTGAGCGTGCAGGGCCGCCACGCTGGACCTGCAGATAGAAGAGCAAACTCCACCCTCCACCCTCTCCTCCCTTCCCCTCTCCTCCCATACCCTCCCCTTCCCTTCTCTGCACTTCCCTGCCCTCCTACTCCCTGCCTGTCTTGCTTCAGTCTGTCCCCAGATGCTCTGGTTGTGTCTCCC
>CAUYQG010268837.1:0-34472 GCA_963574415.1 Tarsius wallacei
GGTGCATAGCTTTCCAAGGGGAGTACTTTAAAGGTGACAGTGGTGATGTTCAGCAGTGAGGTGTGTAGCACTTTTTCTAGCATGAGCTCGCAAACGTAGTTGTCAGCCCTTGTATTTTGGTAATCCTGTAGGGTTTCAGCCTCTTCTTTGTGTTACTGTTCAGGTACCAGATCATGCACTTAGATTAACTCCTTATTTATAATTAAAATCCTTTTTAAATGGTCCTTTCAGCCCAGTCATTGCAGGAAAGAATAATCATTTTGTAAGCCAAAGTGATAAACAGTGTATTTTGAAATCAACGTTAAGCTAATACATTGACTTAGTCCATGTTTTTCTAAACCGTAGACTCTTCTCTCAGAATTCTTTGTTCTCTGTTTCAGGGTCATAAAGGATTTCATGATTCAGGGTGGAGATTTTGTTAATGTAAGTACTGTTCCTTTCCCATTAAAGAAGTATAGACTTAGTTTTTGTTATTTCTGCTGTTGTTTCTGCTACAGGGAGCAAGTCTTCAGTCTTAAGATAGCCAAGTTTGATGTGGGGAGCAGGCAGGGAGGATCATGATGGGGAGGTCCTTTAGAGTTGCTGACTGCTACTGACTATAAATAACAGACATTATTACTTTGAGTCAGTATTTTCCATGGTCCAAACCTCAGCATTTTTAAGCCAGGAACTGGAATTTTCTAGCATACCTATAGAGAATCTATGACAGACCAAAACTAATTAGTTACATGAAACACAGTTAGAAATCATCAACTGCAATTTGTTTTTTTCTGAATGGCTGTGAGTCTCTTTCCTGAGAGCTGAATGCTTATGTCTCATTCTCTGTTTCACTTATGATGTCACAGTGTCTGGAAAGCTCAGTTTTTAATCGGAAATTAATAAGTGAGCAAAGAATCAGAGCAAGAGAAATGAATCGTTCTGGAGGGATGTTTGCTCTATTCATTGAGAGAACTCAGTGGAATAGTTCTTTACTACTAGCCATGATTTTCTTGTGAGTAGACTGTTTGTGTCCCTTATATGAAGCCTTCCTCCTCACTGCCTCCCCTCCCCAACCTTGGAGGGAACTAGATAAACCACATTTTTTTCTTTCTTAAACTTGCTTTTGTTTTTGCCCACCCACTTCTTAGATCTGGGAGACATTTGTATTTCTTTAGTTTGGACTTGCATGAGCTTTTCAGATCTCTTCTATGCTATATAGGGTTGAAAAGTAGCAGGTTTGCCGGGTACACTGGCCATGCCTGTAATCCCAGCACTTTGGGAGGCAGAGGCAAGAGGATTGCCTGAGCCCAGGGGTTTGAGACCAACCTGGGCAACTTGGTGAGACCTTGTCTCTACAATAAATAAAAAAATTAGCCGGGTGTGGTGGTGCATGTCTGTGATTCCAGCTACTTGGAAGGCTGAGGTGGAAGGATCACCTTAGCCCAGGAGGTTGAGACTGCAATGACCATGAGTGTGCCACTGCATTCTAGCCTGGGTTACATTGAGACGCTGACTCAAAAAAAAAAAAAAAAGTTATGCTGTGTTTTATCTGTATGGTGATGTAAAACTGGGAAATTTCACCAAAAAAATTCTAGAATTTTGTTTTATCTTCAAAAACGGAAAAATAAGGGTACACTAGGCCAACATTAACAGTTGGTAGGAATCAAGTAACTGGTCCCTTTAGACCAGGGTACACAATTCCCCACTGCCTGCTTCCCTTATTTATGTCATCTGCTCCTTTAGGCACTTCAATTTGTAACTCCAGCCACAGCTGATGTTAGTGGCACTTGTATGCTAGTAAGAAGGGTTGAGAAACTGCCTTTTTTTTCCCTAGGCTCCCTTGTGTTGCCAACCCCCTTGTGTGACAGGACCAACTTCTGACTGGTCTTTGCCCCAGGCACTTCTGATCGCTTGTTGATAGCTCCAGGACTAGACAATAGTTGCTCAGTCTGAAGGCTGATTGTCAAAAGCAATTGCTTAGAGCCTCCCTTTAGGGAAGACAAAATAGATTGAACAAGAACCAGAAGAAGGATTTGAGACCTTCCCAATTTGGACCCAGAGTATTTGTTTGTTTTAAGAGTATTTATTATTTTGTTAGAAAAGTGCAAAGAAGAAAATAAATCACTGAATAAATCACCCTCAATCTCACCTCTTAAGGTGTGTACTACTGGCATTTTGGTGTACAGCTGCCAGTTTTATCTGAGCATGTGTATGTGTGTTTATATAAATTTTAGTAGACTTAGAATCATACATATGTTTTAAGTTTTTTTGTACTTAATAATCTGCATTTCCAGTTGGGTGCAGTGGCTCACACCTGTCATCCCAGCACTTTGGGAGGCGGAAAAAAAAGGATTGTCTGAGTCCAGGGGTTCGAGACCAGCCTGGACAAGTTGGCGAGACCTTGTCTCTACAATAAATCAAAAAATTAGTCAGGTGTGGTGGCGTGAGCTTATAGTTCCAGCTACTTGGAAGGCTGAGGCAGGATAGCCTGGGTCCAGCAGGTTGAGGCTGCGGGGCCATTAGTGTACTACTGTACTCCAGCATGGGCAGCAGAGTGAGACTCAGGCTCAAGAAAAGAAAAATTATCTACATTTCCTTGTCATTAAGTCTTCTACCTAATATTCCACTATGGATAGACAATTAGGTTGTTTGATCGGTTCACTATAGTTGAAGATTTAAGTGACTTCTGTAGTTTGCTCTAAATTATTTGTTATTTTCCCTGTGACTTCTGGATAGTGTGATTATAGAGAATGACATGGTAACTGAGTCTTCCCTAGTTCATTGGGAAGTTGGAAATGAACTTGTTTTCTCTCTTCCTTCTGTATATATGTGGCATTAGTTAGTGATATAGTCACTTATTTGATTATATAGTGCTATATTATTTGCAAAGTGCTTTTCTTAGTATCTTACTGAATCTTCATGACAACTACAAAGAGTATGTGATTCATCCTTACTTGATAGGCGAGGCAATTGAGGCTCAGAGATAGGAAGTTATTTTCCAGCTCATAAGATAGATCTGGAACTCAAATCCATATCTTTCCAATATACAAACTTGATTTTATTTGATAATTTTTAGCCAAATAATGGTTTGTACTTGGACAGGTTTTTTTTTTTTCTCCTTCTCTGGCTTATATGAATCCGCTCTGGTATCTTTGGCCCAAAAAAGTACCCTTGATTCTACACTGGATCAGTGTTTTTCCTTTCTACCTTGCATCTTTTCCTTTTAGCATGCACTCTTTTTTACTAACTGGCTCGGGGAGATTGATCTTTTTGGTGTCTTTCCATATTACCTTTAAACCTCAGGGACTCTATTTAAGGTACTGTAATTATGACCTTGGTCAAGTTGCTTTATTGCCCAGACTTCAGTTTGCTCACTTGAAAAATGGGGAAGATAATAATGCTTACTCCACAGGGTTGATGGAAGAGCAAAGTGATAACTGCAAATAAAGCTAGTTCAAGCAGAAACTGGAAATTTATGATAAGGTGGATAGTTCATGGAACCAAAGGAAGAAATAGAACTAGGAACTGAAAAGACACATAGAACCAAGAGAGTTCTTTATCTGTTGTTTCTCTAGTGCTCCCTACACATCCGTGCTACATTCTCTTTCTGTACTCTAGCCTACTTTGCTGACAATAGTCACCTCCAGCTTCCAGGTTCACATGGTACAAATTCAACCTCAAAGAGAGCATCTACCAAATTCCATATTCCCAGAGAAGGAACTCTTATTTGGCCCAGTATGAGTTAGGCATCCTTCCCTGGATCAGTCAGCTTTGGCCAGGAGAGTGGTATCATGTTGGATAGACCAAATTATGCAGAGCTTACCCACCCTCACAGTTAGTTTGGGAGAGTGGAGTGGTAGTCACTTAAGTGCGTACTTTTTTTTTTTTTTTGAGTTGGAGTCTCACTGTCACCCAGGCTGGAGTGCAGTGGCACTCTCACGGCCACTGTAGCCTTAACCTGTGGGGCTCAGGCGATCGTTCCACCTCAGCCTTCCAAGTAGCTGGAACCACAGGCGAGTGCCACCGTGCATGGCTAATTTTTTAAAATTTATTTTAGAGACGAAGCCTCACCAAGTTGCCTGGGTTGGGAAGAGGGTACTTTTATGTGACTGCAGGAATGAGAATCTTTGGAAATGGCAAGGATTCTTCATGTGATCACTGTGCTGCTGTTGTTCCCCAACTTGCCTGTTTCTTAATCCATCTTTCTAGAAACCTGCTGTGACCTGTTTTATCCAGTCTGTGAGATGCCTTTGGTGGGGTTTTGTGGGCTGCAAGTTCCTTGCATGAGGCCTCCTTAGGCAGCAAGTTAGGGTCAAATAGGTGTGGCTTCCAAGGTAACCAACACAAGTAAGAGTAGACTTTGAAAAAGCTAGGCTTTAGGTGCTAAAGCATTGTTCCTCTGGTTTTTAGGGGGCCCAGCACTCTGAGTTTCTAACACTTCCCTTTTCTCTGCTCAGGGAGATGGTACTGGGGTCGCCAGTATTTACCGGGGGCCATTTGCGGATGAAAATTTTAAACTTAGACACTCAGCTCCAGGCTTACTTTCCATGGTAAGTAGGTCCAATCAAGGTTTTGGATTGCATTACAGCCAGCTGGTTTCTGGCCCCCTCTTGAGGCCCAGTGCTGTCTCCTGGGCTAGAAGCAAATGTTTTCTTTTAGCTTGGCCCAGGACTCACCTCTGCTCTTTTCCTCAGTCTGATTTGATTTTGTTGGGTAGGGCCCATTATCAGGCTGGGGAACTAAAATTGAGCTCTTCTGTGTGCTTTCTCACCTTTGTTTAGCCATGATGGATGATGGGGCACTCAGCCTTGCTGCTCAGAATGCAGCCTGTTGTGCTTTCAGGGCATGCATGCCCGCTTGTCACACCATCACACTCAATCACCCATACTGTCTCCTGGCTGCTCTCCCCCTTCTGCTCACTCACCTCTTTTTTTTTTTTTTTTGAGTTGGGAGTCTCACTCTGCTGCCCAGGCTGGAGTGCAGTGGCACACTCATGGCCACTGCAGCCTCCACCCGCTGGGCTCAGGCAATCCCTCTGCCTCAGCCTTCCAAGGGCTGGAACTACAGGCACACTACCACTCCTGGCTGAGTTTTTTGATTTATTGTAGAGACGAGGTCTCATCATGTTGCTCAGGCTGGTCTTGAACACCTGAGCTTAGGTAATCTTCTCGCCTCCACCTCCCAAAGTGCTGGGATTATAGGCTTGAGTCACTGCACCTGGCTGTGCTCACCTCTTCTTGTTCGCCACTCCTGCTTCCATATCCTGGCACCCCTCTTCCCACTTAGAAGTCCCTCATGCCCTCTCCTTCCACAGGCCCCTGCCTTCCTCACATGCCCTCATCTTCCCCACCTCTGCTCACCCTCTTGCTCACTTCCCCTTATGCACCCTCCACTCCTTTTGCATCCTCCTCTTCCTTCTCTCTCACTCCTCACCCTCATCTCACTCCATCAGTGCCCCAGCTCTCACTTTCCCAGCCCTGATATATACATGCACATTCTCTGTCCAGCTTTCCCACTCTTCTACTCATATACTCGGCATTCAACAAGTAGACATTTGTTCACGGCCACTCTGGTTCAGGCCTCATAGTAGCCATCAGATGCAGACACGATGCTGCCCTGGTGACACTTAATGTCTAACAGGGGAAACACACATGCAAAACAGTCAGTCCAATGTTGTATAATGTATGCCATCAGTGTATTAAGGTAAGGGCACCTCAGTGTATATGAAAGGACTGTGAGGGCCCAGAGGAATAAGGGTATGTTGCTAGAGGTTGGAGAAGCTTTCACAGAAGTGGAGGCATTTGGGTTCTTAAAGGAATTCTATACCAGATGACATTGGAAGAAAGAGCACATCAAGTCCGGTCAACAGGCTACGCAAAGATCTGCAACCATGAAATAGCTGGGTGGCACATTCAGGGAACAGAGTGTGGCTGAGATGATGAGAACAGAGAATATGTATGAGGAGGGAATGGTCAGTAGACACAGTGGGAGAGGCTGGTGGGCCTAGCTCCTGAGGGCTTTAAATGCCAGAATAAGGATGAAGTTTGTAGACTTTCACAGGATGTGGACAGCCATACTTCACTTTTTCAAACAGGGTTGATCAGTGTTGTATTTTATTTTATTTTATTTTTTGAGTTGGAGTCTCACTCTGTCACCCAGACTGGAGTGCAGTGGCTGCTCCCGGCCACCGCAGCCTCAACCTGCTGGGCTTCGGCGATCCTTCCGCCTCAGCCTTCCGAGTAGCCGGAACTACAGGTGCACACTACCATGCCCGGCTAATTTTTTGATTTGTTGTAGAGATGAGGTCTCACCAAGTTGCCCAGGCGGGTCTCGAACCCACAGGCTCAGGCAATCCACTCACCTCGGGATTGGCGCGGGATTACAGGCTGAGCCACCAAGCCCGGTTCAGTGTTGTATTTTAGAATGAAGACCCTGATTGTGTGCCATGAGTGGCAGATGGAGAGGCTGGGGCAGGGAAACCATTTAGGAAGCTGCAGTAGTAATTGGGCAAGACTAGCAAGCCCTCTTGGGAAAGCCAGGCTGTGTAGGTAAAGGGTGCGGAAGCAGCTTAGGTGGGCCATTATCTTCAACATGGGAATTAGAACCCTTCTGTGTGCATGCCACTGTGTTATCATCCGTGGAGAAGTCAGAAAAAAGGAAGGAAGTCCTGATCTCTGGCCCCTTCAGGCTGGCACTAGCTAACTTGTGCTGTCTGTCACATATCTTGTAGCAAGTTGATTTAACCTTCATCCATAAAATCATGAGTTCTTCAAGGGCAGATCTCGTTGATCTCCAGGCCTTACTACCTGACAGGGAAAGCCTGCTGAGCAGATGTTATGAGTGACTGAATAATTATCAGAACAAGACTGGGTATGGTGGCTCATGCAATGCCAACACTTTGGGGGGCTGAGGCAGAAGGATCTCTTGAGCCCAGGGGTTCAAGACCAGCCTGGGCAACATAGTGAGACCCTGTCTCTAGAAAAAATAAAAAAACAAAAAAGCAAAAAAAACTAGACAGGCATGGTGGTGCATGTCTAGTCCCAGCTACTGGGGAGGCTGAGGTGAGAGGATCACTTGAGCCCAGGAGGTCGAGGCTGCAGTGAGCCACGATTGTGCCATTGCATTCCAGCCTGAGTGACAGAGTGAGACCTCGTCTCTGAGAAAAAAAAAAAGAAAAAAATAGTAATCAGAATAATAGCTAACATTTGTTGAACACTTATTTTTTGTAGAGACAAGATCTTGCTATGGTGCCTAGACTGGTTTCAAACTCCTGGGCTCAAGCAACCCTCCCGCCTCAGCTTCCCAAAGTGCTGGGATTCAGCCCCCCAAAGTGTTGGCATTGCATGAGCCATCATACCCAGTCTTATTCTGATAATTATTCAGTCACTCATAACATCTGCTCAGCAGGCTTTCCCTGTATGTAAGTTAATTCATTTTAATCCTCTCAATATCCCTTTGAAATAGGTACAAATGAGGAAATGAAGGCATAGAAAAGCTATGTGACTAAACTAAGGTCACATGGACAGTGGTGGAGCTGGGGTTCAAGTTAGGTCATCTGGCTCCTGGGCTTATTCTCTAGACATATGCTATACAACAAGGAAGAATGAACAAATGAGTGCCTAAGGGCAAAGAGTGTCCCTGAGCTATAAAAACATGTTGTTGACTGTTTTTTGTGCCTGCTTGTGAATAAATGATTACACATGAGCAAACAAAAGAAAAAAAAAGATAAACAAAATGAATTGGGGCTCCTGGGCATGCTGTCTTTTGTTTCAAAACATGGGCCTTCTCTGGCCAGCTCAGGCAGTCCTGTACTTTCATATATAAAATGCTCTTAAGTACATGTACAAAACCCCAAAACAGCCTCATATTATGGGGGATTTGTAAAGTATATAAAATCCCTGATTGGGCTGGGTCTGGTGGCTCACACCTGAATCCCAGCACTTTGGGAAGCTGAGGCGGGAGGGTTGCTTGAGCCCAGGAGTTTGAAACCAGTCTAGGCACCATAGCAAGACCTTGTCTCTACAAAAAATAAAAAAATTAGTCAAGCATGGTAGTGTGCACCTTCCAGCTACTCAGGAGGCTGAGGTAGAACGATCACTTGAGCCTAGGTGGTCAAGGCTGCAGTGAGTTGTGATCTTGCCACTGCACTCCAGCCTAGGTGACAGAGTGGGACCATGACTCAAAAAAAAAATTCAGCCATGTGTGGTGGCTCACATCTGTAATCCCAGAACTTTAGGAGACTGAGGTAGGTAGGATGCTTGGGCCCAGGAGTTCTAGACCAGCCTGGGCAACATAGCAAGACCTTGTCTATATTTAGATAGGTAGGTAGATAGATAGATAAATAGATCTTCCTCATTGGAGGTTATACCTAGACATTGTCTTTAGTATATTTCTAGTATTTCATACACATTTTTTTCCCTTCATAGTTGAAACAGAGTTAACCAACTTAAATTCATTAAGCATCTGATTAAGGCTAGTGACCTAATATAATTTCCAGTTTTGTCTTGGTAGTATTAATTTTATGAAACCTGTGTTTCTTTTCATAGTATTAGTACTTTCAGTGTTCCATTTTCTGCTCAATTTTTTCCAAAGTAAGGAAGTATGCAATAACATACTTAAATAGTTACACAGACACCATTTTAAGGCATTGCTGCTGAAGCTTAACTTGAGATTGCTGATGTACAAAAGTCTAGATTTAGCATATTAGAGGCAGCTTAGTGGTATCAGTATAAAATGTACAAAAGTACACTTTATATGAAAGCCAAATGTTCTTTGCTAAGTATTTATTACTCTGTATTGCAAATTATAGCCTTTTCCCCCTTGTTCTGTTGCCTATCTTGGAGTACAGTGGTGTGCTCATAGCTCACTGCAGCCTTGAAGTCCTGGGCTCAAACAGTCTTCCCACCTCAGCCTCCTTAGTAGCTGGCACTGCAGGTACACATCATCACGCTCAGCTAATTTTTTTAAAAAGGTTCTCACTGTGTTGCCGTGGCTTGTCTCAAATTCCTGGCTTCAAGTGATCCTCTGCCTTAGCCTCCCAAAATGTTGGAATTACAGGTGTGAGCCACCATACCCAGCCTAGCCTGTTGTTTCTTAATACACTGTTAAATATAATGATGTAAAAGCAATTTCAAGAGAGGAGAAGGAAAGAGATGTGGCTAGAGAGTTTCAGATTCTCAATTTTAAAAGTATTTTTTCTACCAGGCACGGTGGCTCATGCCTGTAATCCCAGCACTTTGGGATGCTGAGACAAGAGGATTGCCTGAGCCCATGGGTTCGAGACCAGCCTGGGCAACATGGCGAGACCTCATCTCTACAATAAATCAAAAAAATTCCAGCTACTTGGAAAGCTGAGGTGGATGGATCGCCTGAGCCCAGCAGGTCAAGGCCACCTTGGCCATGAGCGTGCCACTGCACTCCAGCCTGGGTGACAGAGTGAGGCTCTAACTAAAAAATAATAATAATGAATAAAAAGTATTTTTTCCTATAAAATCTAATAAAGAGTAGTGAGTATAGCTGTAAATATGAGTAACTACAAAACAAACATCATTGATTAAATGTTGTCTTTTTCCTTGCATAGCAGCTTATTGCACCTTCTTAAATTTTTTTATTACTATTATTATGATACACTACAAAGCTATTTAGACAAAACAGCTTATTTTATATATGCAAAAGACAGCAGGTCTTTCCCCAGATGGTAGCTAATTTGTAACTAATATAGTTTTAACCAGTTTTGGACTAAGTACAGCAAAGCGCATCCCATAGACACTTGTTTCCATTATAAAATAACTCACGGTCTAGGAGAAATGTACATTTATTAGAGGATCTAGCTCTTTGAGAGAAGGGATTATCCCACTCATCTCTGATCGTTGGGTCCTAACTTAAGCCGTGGCTCGTAATTGGTCTTAGTTGGTTTTGCGGAAAGAAAGCATTGAGGAATCAGGGCTCTAGGCTCTTTTGGGAATCTTGCCCTTTAGCTAACATGGCCAAGGAAACTTACTGCAGGTATATTTGGTTTCCATCAGGCAAACAGTGGTCCTAGTACAAATGGCTGTCAGTTCTTTATCACCTGCTCTAAGTGTGATTGGCTGGACGGGAAGCATGTAGTGTTTGGTAAGTCCTCTCCTGCCCCATCATCCAGGCCCCATTTACTCAGGGTGGGGCTTTCAGGGGAGCAAATTCTCATATTCTCACCAAGAGTGCTCAAATGGTATAACTGCTCTAGGTGTTAGTAGGGAAGTGGAAATAGTGGGGAAGTGGGAAGATGCATGTTTAGAGAACTAGAGGAAAAGACAAAGGGGCCATCTGATGTAGTACGGAACCACTTGGGTAATACGTGTTCTGAGGAGGGAAAATCAGATGTAAACACTAAATAAATGCCACAGAGGTAGCATGGTCCCAGGGGCTTTTGAATTGCTCAGACCTAGGTTTGTGCCCTAACTCTGCTACTTAATTGCCTATGACCTCAGGCAAGTCATTTCACCTCCACTGAATCTCAATTTCCTAAAGTCAGTAAGAGAATCTAATGAGATAAGAGCTAAGAATGAATATTGGAAGCTGGAAAATGTTATGCAAACAAGAAGAATAAAGTCCAGCTCATTCTCTTTCTACAGGAAAAATCATTGATGGACTTCTAGTGATGAGAAAGATTGAGGTAAGTCCTTCTTTGATTTCCTCTTTCCTAGCCATTCTGGTCTGGTGCTATCTGACTAGCATCAAGGAACTAGAGAAGGGTAAATGGGATCTAGCTTGAAAGATCCAGTCTTCATCGCCTTCTTGAACTCCCTCAGGAAAAGGGAGGAGAGACCACATGCCTCTCGAGTTTTCTTGGCCTCATGAGGTAGCCCATCCAGTCCACATGGAGGTTTGGCCTCTGATGACCCTGTCGCCTACTTGATAAAATTCTATTCCTCAGCATTGTACTCAAGACCCTTCATGACCTGGTCCCTGCCTACTTCTCCATGGCCCCTTCTGCCACTGCCTCCTCCATGTTCTGATCCCATCAGGCTACCAGCACTTATCCAAGTATTCCATACATGTCCCTACCCCTTGCTCTTGAACCTTTGCTCATGCTGTTTCCTCTACCTGGAATGTTCTTTCTTTTGCTCCTGGGGGGATTCCATTCATCCTTGTGGGCCCAGCTCTAATGTCCCCTTTTCTGAAATCCTTTCCTGAACTCTTTAAGCCACAATTTTGTTGCCTTGTCTACCCCTTATCCGCCTTCCTCTTATAACTTACTACATTGTTATGTGTCATAGATTTGATCTTTTCTCAGTGATTTGCATTTTCTCTTTGATGTGTATTGTATGCTTTATCTGTCTGCTAGAACATGAATCTGTCGTATCAGTCTGAGTCCTGAGTCCTTAACCAGGGGCTGGCAGACATCAGTAAAGATTTGAACAAGTGTTTGAGTGGATGACTCTCCACCTCCTTTCTTTTTTAGAATGTTCCCACAGGCCCCAACAATAAGCCTAAGCTGCCTGTGGTGATCTCACAGTGTGGAGAGATGTAGTCCAGACCAAGACTGAATCAAGTAAGTGTGTCTTTCTCCTATCTGGTTGGGAGTCAGACCCCAGAGCAGGCAGCATGACTTTGTGGAGAGAACTTTAGTCTTGAAGACATGGGATTGAGTCCATTTCCTCGTCTGTCAAATGGAGATATTGTAATGCCTATCTATTAGAGTCATTAAAAGGATCAAAAGAGAAAAGAACATGAGAGCACTTTACTTGTCTACCACATGTAGTATACAAAGTCTCAACCTGGAAACCAGCTCAGGCAGTTTCTAACAGTACTCTCAGACTACGCTTTCATTCAGTAGTCCCACTAGAAAGACCTGGCTCCAGGCCTGGGTGACTGTGCTGGGATTAGACTGGATAGCCAGGAGACACACCCATCCTGCCTCTCAGAATCGATGTTGCAACTCCAGGCTTCACACTAGAATTTGCCTCATATTCGCCAGCCTATGGGTGACTGCCTCACATCTTTCAGCCTTCATGAACTTACTTTAGTCCTATGAATGGCTTTGCAAAGTGTTGCCAGAGTACACGGGAGAAATCGATCACTTCTAGCTAGGTGAGGGGTGGCAGTGTTTTGTTTTGCATTCTTTTAAAAAAATTTTCAAACCATAGCCAGGCGTGATAGCATGCACCTGTAGTTCCAACTACTTGGAAGACTGAGGCGGAAGGATCGCCGGAGCCCAGCAGGTCGATGCTGGGGTGGCCGTGAGTGTGCCACTGCACTCCAGCCTGGGCAATGGAGTGAAACTCCACCTCAAAAAAACAAAAACAAAACAAAACAAAACAAAAAATTTTTCAAACCAGCAGAAAAGTTGGAAGGATACTACATTGAATACCCATATACTTTTCACCTGGATTCATCAGTGATTGACCTTCTTGTTTTATTGTTTTGTCTTAACATTTGTTTTTTTTTTCTTTCTCTTCTTCCCTCTCCTCCCATTCCCTCTCCTCTCTCCTGTTCCTCTTCCTTCTCTCCCTTCCTTACTACCCTCCTTCCTTCCTTTCCTGTCTTTTTTCTTCCCTCCTTCCTTTTTTTCCTTTCTTCCTTTCCTGTTTGAAAGTTGCAGGCTTCTTGACACTTCACCCCTAAATACTTCAGCAAGGAACCCCTAAATACAAGAACATATCACATAACCACAAATAATATTATCTCATTTATAGTACATGGTCAAACTGGCTCAATTGTCCCAAAAGTAACTTTTATACACTTTAAAAAATCCAATCAAGATTTCCTTATTTCTTTTTTTTATACTTTAAAAAATATTTTCTTTCCTTTTTTTTTTAGAGACAGGTGTCCTGTTGCTCAGGGTGGAGGGCAGTGGCGCTGTTACAGCTCACTGTAGCCTTGAACTCCAGGGCTCAAGTGATCCTCCCACCTCAGCCTCCTGAGTAGCTGGGACTACAGGCATGTGCCACCACACCTAGCTCCCATATTTCATTTGATTGCGTATTTATTTATTATAAAATAATACATCCTCATTGTTGAGAACTTTCACACCACGCAGAGAAAGTAAAAGTCCCTTTTTGATAACATCCCACCCCTAGTTGCATTCTCCTCCCCAGATGTCATTTCCTCATCAGTTTGATGTTTGGAAATCAGGATTTTCTTCTTTGCCTATCTAATTTTGGGAGGTTTTGTTTTTCCTACACGAAATAATAATTTTAGGAGGCTGCCGGGCTCGGTGGCTCAGCCTGTAATCCCTCGCCTGGGGAGGCTGAGGTGAGTGGATTGACTGAGCCCGCGGGTTCGAGACCCGCCCGGGCAACTTGGCGAGACCTCATCTCTACAATAAATCAAAAATTAGCCGGGCGTGGTAGCGCGCACCTGTAGTTCCAGCTACTCGGAAGGCTGAGGCGGAAGGATCGCCTGAGCCCAGCAGGTCGAGGCTGCGATGGCCGGGAGCCTGCCACTGCATTCCAGTCTGGGCGATAGAGTGAGACTCCAACTCAAAAACAAAAACAAAAACAAAAAAATTCCAGCTTTCTCTTTTACTACGTGGATGGTGCTGAACACACTACTTGATTTTTGGAAGCCTCAACTTTCCCATCCGAGGAATGAAAGGATATAATAACTGTTGCTTTTTAAATGTTAACATGAAGGTTTCATGAGACATTACTTATCAGATCCTAAATAAATAGGAGCTGTTGCTGCTATGATAGTAGTGAACTTGCTTCTTCTCTGAGGGGTATGGCGGCAGTTTCCCCCCAATGACTTGAGAATGAGTGTGAGTTTTGGAGGCAGGGTTTTGTCATGAAGTCCAAAGACTTTTGGATGGTCCCTTCTGGTCACTACAGGGCAGCTTCTCCTAGGAACTGCTTTGAAGTCCCCATTTGTATCACCCTCTTTGGGTCACCCCCTTTCTGCCCTTCTTTCTCCCACCAGTAACCCTTGCTAGGCTGTGCTACAGAACCAGGAGAAGAAATTACAGCTACAGCCACAAAAGGGCGATGAGCTTTTATGGAAACCCCATTTAGAGAGGAGACCTATATATTTATTAAAATACTCCTGTAAGGGTGAATAGCTGCTGCCTCACTTTCCCTGAGGGGCCCCACCCCCTTTTCCTATTCTTCCTGATACCATGGTGATGGTTAGTCTTGTGTGGCAACTTGGCTAGGCTATAGTAACCAGTTTATTTAATCAAATACTCATCTAGGTGTTTTGTAGATGTGGTTAATATCACCTATCAGTTGACTTTAAGTAAAGGCGATGACCCTTGGTAATGTGGGTGGGCTTCATCTAATCATTGAAGGCATTAAGAGCAAAAAGCAAGGTTTCCCAAAGAGGAAGGAATTCTGCCTCAAGACTATAGCAAATCTTGCCTGGTTTTCCAGCCTGCTTGCCTCCCCTACAGATTATGGACGAGCCAGCCCCTATAACTGCATGGCCCAGTTCCTTAAAATCTCAATCTCTCTCTCTCTTTCTGTATATGTTTATATCCTATTGGTTCTGTTTTTCTGAAGAACCCTGACTGATCCTCTCACCCCTCAAGCTGCTCAGACTACCCTGCCCTTTCTCAGAGTTCTTTCCATGATCCAGAAATGAAAGGGTTAAAACCCGACCCAGCAAGGATCTAGTCAGGGGCCCGTGTACCATTTGATCAGACCCATTGATCACTATTCCTAGGAATGAATAGAAAATGCAGAACTTCTAGAAACGTGGACTCCCCTATAGCTGTTCTTGGTGTCTTTTTATCATCCCAGCCCTGGTGTTCTTTTCTTTTTTATGTCAAGAAGGTTTCAATTTTTGCAAAAGAAATTGTGCCGCTGATAAACATTAGTTATGGAAAGGTTTTCTTTCAAGCCCAAGGGAAGGAACAAGATAATTTCCCCTGGTTCAGGAAAGTCAGAGTAGAATAAAGCTTCTTGAAATATGAGCTTGATAAAAATAATATTGTCAGTATGAAATAAAAATGAGGACTTGGAGACAGTTTCATTCAAACTCACTTGATCATATATAATAAAGCCACGAGAAAGCAAGTGGAGGAGGAGGGATTTTAACATGCTGAATTGAATCAAGCAGAACTTTAGCTTGGGAATTTAGCTTTCTCTGGCAGTTTGACTGTTGAAATTGTCACTTGGGCAGGGACTGTTTTGTTGATCTCAGGGGTCACGGTGAACAAAGGAACCTGCTGGGCTTCCCAGTTGGAAATATTTCTCTGAGTTCAGGTTAATGTTGTTCTCTCTCACAAACAAAACATGACTAATGTGTGTTAGTAGGGTCGGTCCCTCGAATGTAGAACATTTACACAGATAAAATCTGGGGTAGCCAGAATGCCCTACTTCGTCAATTTAGAGAATAAAGTCACATTTCTTGTAATGTTCAAACCACAGTCAACTCTGAGGACCCCATGGTGTCCAGATTAGAAGATGTTCAACATCTCTTTAAGGCTTCTCCTAAAGTTTTTGAATATTTGTGCTAACTTGTTTCCTAAATTCATCCTGGTGGGATCCTATCATTTACACCTGGTACATGAGCCAACTGTCACTGTTATGCTGTTAATCTCTCTTTCCCTCAGTTATGCAATTTTCCAGGTTATATGCTCATTTGTTTTTCTTCTAACCCTGCAGTAACTTCTCTCAGGGCTTACAGATCCTGCCTAGTTTCCAGCAGACATTCATATTTCCTCCCCTGCCTCTCTGGGTATCCATGGAGAAGTCTCCAGGCCCCCTCACCAGGCTCCCTACCCTGTAGAAAGGAGACTGTCCTGTCCTCCCCAAGTCCAAGTTCACTCACTCTCTATGGCCCAACATAGTTGACAGTGGAGACAGTGATTTCCTTAAGGAGAAAATGCCACCTTTATCCACACGAGGAGTCTGGTCTCAAGGTCAACTAAGACCATCATGATTATGACGGCGTTTATATTCACAAGCAACTCACAATCTAGCTCCTCCCCAGAGCCTATAGGGAAGGACTGTCTGATATCCCCTCCCACATCCCCATGCCCTCCCTCCCTGGTAGGCTTGGTTAACAGACTCCCACACAAGGTCACCTCTCTCCTTCTCCCTCTTCATGCTGCAAGGCCCACACCCAACGCAAGCTCTCCTCAGTCCTGGCTGGTCCTATTACAATGGCCTCCAGCCTTGCTGGCTTCAAACCTACCCTCTGAGGAGCCGTCATCTGAGATGAGGCCTCATGCCTCCCCCATCACCCCCTTTAATGGCTTTTGTATCTTACAGAGTAAAGACAAAGCCTCTTGCATGGCCTCTGTGGTCCTCCCTCCCAGCCATATACTCAGAATGACAATCCTAAACTGCTTGTGTTCCCTGGTACACAGGCTGCCTTTGGTCGTGTGTCCCGGAATTCCTACCATGAGGCTAAGCTCATTAAGAGGCAGGGGAGCATACGAAAGAAACAGAAGTCATTCTTTCCCGACCACGGAGGCTCAAAATGTGTGTATTTGTGTGTGTGTGTGTAAAGACAATAGAATAAAGAGAAAGAAGAGGCTTTTTGGCTACTGGGTCTGTGCTTGAAATTTCCAAAGCAGTCCCAGTGGGTGTGTTTTTTAGGGGTGGAAAATGCTGACCAGGATGCAGCTTGGAATTTAGCCCCCTTGCATCTGTAGTTCATTACGCTGAACCCTGACGTCTGATCACAATAACTCATTTCCTCCTCTTGTGACTGTGGGTATTACCTGAACACTCTGCAGGTTCTTTAGAGAGAAACAGGAGCAGCTGGGTCATCTGTGCGTCAGTGTTCTTCCTCCATTACATCAGGCGGATTGTATGAGAAATCGACAGGCAGGCAGTAAGGTACATTTTAAACATCTTGGCACTAGGGCCAGAGCGTCAGAGGTCTACATGAGACTTGGCCATTTGCATGATTTCTGGTTCCTGACTGGTCTTTCAAGCCTCTGTTTCCTAGTTTTGGGAAACTTTGATCCTCTAAGAGATAGGCACGCTGCTTTATTTCAGTTTATTCTCTTTGCTCATTCCCTGACCTGGGGCTTGCAATCTCGTGCTCTCAAATCAGCAGAAAATATTGCTGAGTTTCTTGTCTGTTACCATGACTCTCCTTCTGAGCTTACAGTTTTAGGACAGGTGCGTTTTTTGCCCCTGTGTTCTTCCTTACCTTCATCTCTGGTTAATTACTATAGGTAGAAACTCACCTTGTCTCTTCATTCCTCTACCTACGGGCAATCTTGTGGTGCTTTCATTATGCTGTGTGGTAGGCATAGAGAAAAATGAGACAAAGGTTCTCACTCCTGAATCAAACAGTAGTTTAAAAAAAATCAAGCAAATGAGATAGTAGGAATATTAACCGGCAGAGGGGGAAGCACTTCTTTATGTTTGGGGCACTTAGGGGAGCCTTCCCAGAGGCGGCAACTTGCAGCCATAGTTTTCTGATTCAGGATCATCCTGACAGAAACACCATGAAGCTAATCTCCCCCACCCCCATTTTGAGTAAGATTCTAGAAGCATCTGTGCCTTTCTAGAAGCATCCATGCCAAGCAGTTATTGGCACTGCCTGGGTGAGTCATTCACACTGTTTCTAGCTCTGAGGGTGGTGCTAGGAAGGAGAAGTTTGAGCACAGTTGTCACTGAGGTCTTCTTTCTCACATTGGGATCTCAGGCGGGGAGAGAAAATGGTTCAGCTTCATGCTTCAAGCATCAGAGATCCTCAGAGCCCCTGGGTCTGCCCTCTCCCCGGGACTGCTGTGCCCTCTTCCAGAATGGCCCCAGCCGGTGCATCTCGGATGGGACCCCTCTCTTGTCCTTGGCTCTTGGCATCACGCACCTTGGTTCTTCTTCCATGCGGAGACCCAATGCCCGTCTATTTGTCTTAAGGGTCAGGCAGGAAATGGTTCTGCAGAGCCATTCCATTTCTGCCCCTTGGCTTATGATCTTCCTACCTGGGAAGACCTATAAAATGCAACCAATGCCTCGTTAATTTTAAACGAATCTCCCCATGTACCCACTCATCTCTGACGGCCACAATTAACCTCTCCGCCACACTCCTTTCCTTTTGTACATGGCTGACTGATTCCTTACCCATTTGCCCTCTCTTCACTTGCACCCCGGAGTGTTGCAGGTGGCTCAGGAAAACTCCAGGAGGAACTCTCAGGTTTACAGCCCCTTTTTTCCTGCAGCCCCTCGGCTTACCCCCTCCCCCATTCTGCGCCTACGACTTCCAGACCGTCTCATAATGCTTTAAACATGTTGAGTAATCAGACTTCCCCAGGCGGTCACTTTGACCTTGCAATTTCCTTCCCACCTTCCTCCTTGACTTTTAGACTTGCGTTTTCCGCTACATGATGTGTGTGAGTCGTGGATGAGGGAAGGGGCTTCGTCACCTCTACATTTCCCACAGCAGGAAGGAGGAAATTCGAGAGCTGGTGTTTTCTTCACAGCCAAAAAACCACTTGTTTTTGCTTGTTGCTGGGGCCTCAGGATTTCTTTGTCCTGCATAAGTCCTGGGTCCAGCTGCCTTGATGTTTATTGAGAAGAAAGTCTGAGAATGCTACAAATTGCAGAACATTCCCCGTGGCCTAGAGGCACTGTGTTTGTTTCAGATTGGCTCTATCTTGTATTCATTTGCACTTTGTTCTTTGAAGGTTTCAGGCCTTCTTCTGAGTGTCCATTGGGTGCGTCCATGGACCCCCGCAGGGAAGATCCCATCACCCCCCCCCCCCCCAAGTTGTTTTCTGCCTCTCTCTCACCCTGCCTGGCTTAGCCTACAGGATAGGCTTTGGGGAAAGGGAAATCACTGCTGACAACTTGCAGGTGTGATTTCCATCTCGCTGACGGGAGGATCTGCCCGGGATCCACGAGGTGGGAGGAGGTGGTGGTGGACTTATTTCCCCAGGTGGGGAGAGACGCAGTCATTGCGGTAAGTGCAGTGAGGTGTCTAGAGAGGAGCCGAGTGTGAGTGCAGAAAGCCCAGCCTCTTGTGGTGGAACCTGAGCAGCTCCCAGGCCCTGAGAGGCTTAGTGGTTGCCGCAGTGTGGGGGAAACCTTGCTCCTTAACCCCCTGTGTCCTGGAAAGGAGCAGTAGAAGACAGACGTTTCCCACAGCACCTGGCGGCAGGAAATGAGTGTCACATTAGTTCTTAACTTGTCGGGAAATGGTCTATGGTGCGTTACATGCTCATAGTATCTTCTCCAACTGGCTAGGGAATGCTCTGCGTCTGTCTGCTTTCCTCACATCCTGCTGTTCCACCTTTCCTCCCTCTCCCGTGCTTTTCCTTTCTCTTCTTTCCTCTCCTTCTGCCTTTTTGTTGTTGTTGAGTTAGAGATTTTTTTCTGTCTCCCAGGCTGGAGTGCAGTGGCACAATCATGGCTTACCACAGCCTCGACCTCCTGGGCTCAGGCAATCCTTCTGCCTCAGCCTCCTGAGTAGCTGGGTGTGCGCCACCAACCACCACTCTGGCTAACTTTTTTGGATTTTTTTTGTAGAGAAAAGATCTTGCTATATGGCACAGGCTGGTCTTGAACTCTTGAGCTCAAGCAGTCCTCCAACCTTGGCCTCCCAAAGCGCTGGGATTATAGGCATGAGCCACCGTGCCCGGCCTTCCTCTCCCTGTATTCCAAACTTGCCTCTGTTTTTCGTCCTACTTAGCTTCCTGTTGGCTCTCTCTTCCCCAGATGTGATCTCTCTAGGCGGGGAACGGGAGGACATTTTGAAGTCCATGTGGGCTAAGTAGATGATGGGCTCCCTGAATTTCTCTTTGTAACTTTTCAAATAATTTTCTGATGATCAGGGTTGCAGGATAGCAAACAAAAATGGGGGCCTGAGTTTCAGATGAACAGGAAATTAACTTTCTAGGACAAGCCTGCCCATGTACTTTTGGGGACATACTTACACTAAAAAAGTATTCACTGTTTATCTGAAATTCAAAGGTCACATTGTCCTGTCTTATCTGTCTTATATCTGACAACTCTCTCCATGTCCAAGGCCTCAGGTTGGTGTGTTGATGGGCTGAGAGTTGGCTGTTGTTATCCTTCTTTATCCCCATACAGTCATTCAGGTCTTCTGGACAGGGAACAATCTATTTATTTTCCTTAGAAAGTTTATTTTCTCATTCTGAGCCTCAGCACAAGACAACATAGCCAACTGCTCTTTAGCCCTGTTTACCCTAGGGAGTCACATGTCTGGGTTTAGGGCACTTGACTCTGGTATTGCAGCATAGGAGGGACTCCCCCACACTGGCCACCAACTTAGTGGCGGCCCGGTGTCAAGCACCTCGTGTCATATCCACAGCAAATCCTCGACATAGTTATTTCACCCCATTAAACAGACAAGACTCAGAGTAGAAGGTTCTTGCTCGGTCTCACTTTGTTCAAAATTCCATACTTCCCCCATTCTGTGTGCATATGCAACCACATCTTCTAAAGAAAACAGGGAAAATAATGCAATCCACATTCATTTCTCCTTTAATATAGAGTCATGTCCCAGTAGTCCTAAAACTGACTAATTCTCAGTTTTCTGGAGGGAATTTTCAAAGTATTTGGAGCCCATGTCTGTCTCAGGAAGAAGCTGAGTCTTACACTTCTGCATCGGGGGCACCTGCTTTGATTGGAAAAACTAAGATCAATATGTAAGAAGCTCTTCAGGTTTTGGGGGAAGGCTCAGTGGGTTCCTGATCCAGTATCTTCTGGAAACATGCAGCCTGAGGCGGGGATCCCATGAAAGTGGGTTCCCACTGTCAGGCAAAGTTTCTTTCTAGGTGGTTCCTTGGAAGCTCTGGTCACGGGGCTCATTTCTCCTTCCTTTGGACTCCCTTTACTTTCTCCCACCCAGTCCATTTCTAAAGCCTCCTGCTTTCTGTTTAACACGCCTCTCTTCCTGGTAGTGTCAGGATAGTGTACTCTTAGACGCCTGCTTATCTTAGAGTGTTGCTTTAGCTATAACGTTTGACAGTTCTCTCAGATACAATAATTTAATACGACTTTAAATCGCCTATCTCTGGCAAGGTTAGGTCTGTGACGTTCTGTGACTGAAAATTATATTAGCATTTCCCTCATTTGTGTGAATACTGTCTTTCGGTAAGCCATAAACTGGCCAGGAGATTTCAGTGGATATGAAATCACTCAAAAGAAAAAAAGAAAATGCTCGGTCTTTGTCCTGATCGTGGTGCAAGTTTGCTTTCCTAATGGGGAATTTTCCAAGTGCTCTCAGTGCAGTGACTTTATGGAATACATGTGGTGGAAAGAGGCACGCTTCCCGTGCAGAATGTCCTTCTGACTCTCTTCTGCTCCTCTGAGCTTTGCTTCTGAATACACAAAACCTGTGTTTGTGACTGCCAAGAGGCCTTCTACTGGGAGGGAGAATGCATTGTAAATCACTCTTTCACAGCCAGTTAACAGGGAGTGTCTTTCTCACTCATAATTATGGTTTTGCTTTGAGTTGAGAAAGTTGTTTTTGGGGCAATAAATTGTGATGTCAGTTATCCTTCACTCCCTCTGCATGTGATTCCTCAGTCGGAAATTGGTGTTCTTAACAGTCAGACCTCTGGGGTCTCCAAGGCTTTGCAGCTGAAAATCTTGGAGTCCTCTGCTTTGGAAAAGAGAGAGAGAGAAAGAGAGAGAGAGAGAGAGAGAGAGAGAGAGAGAGAGAGAGAGATTCAAAGAAGGCCCTTTTGTTTCCAACTTTGGTGACAGGAAATTTGAAAGTGGTGGAAGGGAACTTGGCTCTTATTAAAAATATTTTATGTTAGAGAATTTTAATGAGGTTTTACACTAATGACATTTTTTGAAAAATTTCAAAACTGAGTGCATTGCATCAGGGTTATGACTATGACTTTTGTGTGTGTGTGTGTGTGTGTGAGGGCCTTTGTACACACACATCTCTTCTGAGACGCACCCACACAAACACACTTGCATAACTATTGTGTCACATTGTGAACGTTCACCAGCAAGAAACTTCCAAGTAGAATAAGAGAAACAAAGCTCTTCAATTCATGGAAATCATTAGTGGGAAACGTCATCCCAAGATCAAATTCAATATTACTGAATGTCAGGTTATGATAAAAGCACTTACACACTTAACATACTGTTTCTTAAGTCTTCTCTGTGACGGTTCTGTGAATTGTTATTCTGAGCTCTTTAGGTAATCAGTTATGAGAAATTGGCAACTTCTGCAAGAAAGAAAAACCTTCACCCAGCTTTTAGGCAATCCCTGGTGATTGGTACAGCCTGCTGTGGCTGGGCCAAGTGCTGTTCACGTCCCAGAGTGTGAGTTTGGGTCTTGTGTTTCCCATGCAGGAGAAGGGCTATTCAAGTCACAAGGGCATGGCACTAATTCAACAGTCTGCTGAACTGACACAGGCATTTGGCTTATTTCTATTTCTAGTTCATTTTATTTCTTGAGTTGAGGTCTCACTCTGTTGCCCAGGCTGGAGTGTGGTGGGACGATTGTGGCTCACTGCATCCTCGACCTCCTGGGCTTGGTGATCCTTCCGCCTCAGCTTTCAGAGTAGCTGAGACTACAGGCACACACTACCACACCTGGCTAATTATTTTTTATTTTTTGTAGAGACAAAGTCTCACCATGTTGCCCAGGCTGGTCTTGAACTTCTGGGCTCAAGCAATCCTCCCACCTTGTCCTCTCAAAGTGCTGGGATTATAGGCATGAGCCACCGCCCCTGCCCTTATTTCTATTATATGTGTGGGTGGGTCAGGGTAGAATTGAGACAGTATGACCCGAGGAATTTGGGCAGCATAGAGGTTTTAAATGTGAGGCAGTAGGGCAGCGTGGCAAAGAGGAGGTGCTCTCAGAGCAAACTGATCCTGATTTGAGTTGTGGCTCTGCATTCATTTGCTGCATCATCTTGGGAAAGTTACACTACCTTTTGCTTCCAAATTTGTAAAATGAGCATAATGATGTTAAAATAATAGATCTCTGTCTCCTACCCCCATATCCCAAACATGGTACATCTGGGCAGCTCTGTCTTCCAAATATCTCTGGAAGCTTCCTGGACCACCACCTTGGTCCTGTCACCATTGTATTTCACCTGGATTATTACATTTGGTATCTGAATTGGTCCTCCTTACCCCACTGTACAGTAGCCAAAGTGATTCTTTTAAAAGATGAGTTGGAAATTCTGCCTTCCGGCTTATTCAGAATAAAGCCAAAGTCCTTACCATGGCTTGGAAGGCCTTCCTTAAGCCGGCTCCTTGCTATTTCTCTGGTCTCATCTTTAAATACTCTTGATCCAGCCATTTGGATCTCTTTGCTACTCCTAGAACACAGTAAGCATGTTCCTGGCTCAGGGAATGGTACTGGCCTGTAGTGTTCTTCCTACATATCTACCCCCAGGACTAATACCCCCACTTCCTGCTCCAAGGTCCCCCAGTCTGGAAGCATCTTGTTCTGCTTTATTTTTTCCAAGGTTTGACTTTCCCAGCAATCTACATACTATGCATTCATTGTCTCTCTCTACCACGGAATGCAAGCTCCATAAGAGAGGGTTTCTGTCAACGTTGTTTATTTCTGTATTCCCAGTACCTGGAACAGTGCCTGGCTGATTAATATTTGATAAATAAATGAATAGAATCTGCTTCATTTAGTTGTTTAAAAAAATTAAATGATAAAATACTTCTGAAATGCTTGGCACAGTGCCTTACACATGTTAAGAATGCAATAAATGTGAGCTATTATTATTTTTACTAGAGTTTAGTAATACAAAATTCACTTAAGAGTGGAAAATGGGAATTTAACTATAGTGAACTGGCAGAGCCAATTGATGAGGAGAAAACCATCCAGATTGGTTTCTTCTCTGTAAGTTCTTATTTGACATTTTAAAAAGTAGTATATGATATAGAAAAGAACGATAAAAAGATCTCAAAGGACATCCTAAAACAGTTACTTCGAGGAGAATGGGTAAACAGGGATAAGTAGGTATCTTTAAGTTGAGGTGACTGAAATTACAGCTAGGTGTTTTCCCTGACTGTGGTCACAGGCTTGGGCACTTACTGGAGGGAGGCATAGAGATGGTGGATCCTGTGTCCTGTGTCTAAGAACCATGGGAGTAATGTTCTCTTTTGTATCAATTACTTATTATTGCATAACAAGCCATCCCCAAACGTAGTGACTTAAAACAACAATGCTTTATTACTTCTCACAATTCTGTGGGTCAGCGAGGACACTCTGCCCCTCCTGCTGTCAGCTGAAGCCACTTGTGGTTTATTCATCTGGAGTTGGCTGGGGTCAGATACCCAGGAGGGTCATTGTCTGGGGTCTTAGTGCTGGCGTTGACTAGAGGCCTGAGTTCTCCTCCATGTGACCTCTTTCTAGGTGTTCTCTCATTGTTCAGTAAGTAGGCCAGCCTAAGCTGATTTACTTGGTGGCTGAGTTCTAAGAGAGCAAAGAAAACCAACAAAGTCTCTTACTGAGACCTGTAAGTCACATGATGCTACTCTGCTGTTTCTATTGGCCAAAGTAAGTCACATGGGGAGGGAAAGTTCCCACCTCTTGTTGTGAGAAGTGGAAGTTGAGAGCATCGTTGATGGTCATCTTTGCAGTCAATCTACCAGACCCTTGAACTTGCACCCAGTGATGACTCTTGTCTTGGGCTCCCTTAGAATCATGACTGCCTATGAGGGAGCTGGACTTCACAGCCCTAAGGCTGCAAGGCTAACAGCCGCAACACCCAGGTCTGCGCTAAAGACCCTAACTCCTCTGTAAAGGGCACAGTTCTCTTCACTTAAAAAAGAAAATCTTTAATTATTTGGTTAGAAGGCAATTGCTTGGGCTCTGTATGTGCTATGGTAAATATCTTTTTTTCTTTTAGATTTCATAAGCACTTATGGAACCCCCTGCCCCATGTCAGACACTGGCCAGGCTCTTTAACGTATTTATTTATAGCACATAATTTTTACAGCAACCCCAATAGGGTTTTCATTATTAAAGCAGAAATTACTCCATTTTTTGAACACAAGATGTCATTTACTCAGGGCCATATGGTTCATAACAAGCAGAGGTGAGTGTCAACTTAGACTTCTGTCACCCTGTTTGACCGGCATGTTCTACTACACCACTCAGCTTCCCTTTGATCTGGATAGAGAAACTCACAAAGAAGCCCAGAGATGAGGAAAGACAAAACTACTACTTTTAGTGTGTTTCATTGGAAAGCACTGTGGATTCTCGAAATATACAAAGAAAAGAATTGACAGACATGTGAACTTTTGAAGTAAGCTGCATATATCAATATTGGCAGAGTTATGATTTGGAGTTTCCAGGCCTTACGAACTGAATGATAAATTATGAACTAAGTGGTAATCTTATCTGGTAAAGTTAGGTTTAGCTGTGCATGCTGGAAAACTCTAAATAACCAGAATTTAAATAGGTAGATATTTATTTCTGGCTCATGAAATGAGCTCTGGAGAGGCAAGTATTGCAGGGCTAGTGTGGCTGCTCTGTGAAGGTCAAGGGTCAGGTTCCTTCTATCTGGCTATTCCACTACCCTCCAGATGTGCTTCCACTCATGGCCCAACAGGCTTGCAGGGTCCAAGCCATTTGCTTGCATTTAACCATCAGGAAGGAGGAAGGGGGTAAACAAGGGAGCACTCCTTCCCTTCAGATACTTCTCAGAAGTTGTACATGACATTTCTGCTTCTATCCTATTGGCCAGTCAAAGCCACGGGCCATATCTAGCTGGTGGGCAGGCCAGGCAATGCCCAGCTAAAAGCTGCAAGCTCTGTTGCTAAGGAAGAAAATGAAGAGTGGGGAACAACAGCAGCTGTGGTTTGCAGAGTGATATTTTAATCAACATGTGAAATAAGAACAAAAATTTGAATTAAGTTACTAACAATGAAAGATGAGGAAGAAAGATCCTAAATTTTTCCTTGATGCTTTTCTCTAATAGTGAGCTACACCAGTGTTGTCTTTTAAACATAGTGTTTGATGCAATGTTACTGGTGTTTAAATGTATATGCTTTAACAAAGAGTTCTATTTTTGTAAAAAAAAAAAAAAAAGGGAAAAATCTGCTTAACACTATCTCAGATAAACCACTTTGCTGGCATAAGCCATCCGTTTCAGGCCACATTGCCAGTTGTGACATACTGCGACTAGCTTTGATAGTTTACCCCAATCCAATAAGTAGGAGGAAACAAATGGGTCTATTTAGCACTGAATTTGTCCACTTAAACCCATGAAATGAAAACCATAATGTATGATAATAGACACTATGATCCCTAATGTTTGCTAAGTAAGCAATATTTGAAGAAAACTGTGTTTCACATTTTGTTTGTTGCTTGTGATGGTCAAGACAAAATAATATATAGATCAAGTATTTATTAAATGAGTGTGTGGAATACTTTATATGTTTGGCTTTCATATGTATACCATAAGCCACCATGAGCTTTAAGGGGATATACAATAGTGTAAGATGTCTTCTCTGTTTTCTGTGCAGTAATAATACAAGTGAGGACAAGATGAGAGTTCAGCTAGGCTTTGAGATAGGAGTGGGATTTACATAGAGAAAAGGGACATAGAAGGAACATGGCCCAGGTAGAGCCTTGGAGTTGAGTAAAGCATTAATTCACACCTGTGGTTCAGGGTGGAGGTAAGTGGTATGGCTAGAGGGAAGAGTGGGAGATAGAGTTGACTGGTAGGGTCATCTGGAAGACCTCCAAGGCACTTTGCTCTATCAGCAGTGAGACCAAGAGGATATTTTAGAACCAGGAAATGGTGAGAAAAATACAAGAACGATGAATGATATGTGTCTTGGGAATGGATCATCCTTCTGTTGTACCCTTGGAAGAGGACCCCAAAGGAGACAGAGGGACATGTCCCAGTAGGAATAAACCCAGAAGGGCAGAGTGCCATAGAAATAAAAATGAAGGCATCAGAAGG
The DNA here is from genome assembly GCA_963574415.1 of Tarsius wallacei. Lineage (NCBI taxonomy): Eukaryota > Metazoa > Chordata > Mammalia > Primates > Tarsiidae > Tarsius > Tarsius wallacei. The sequence continues at coordinate 26,789 of CAUYQG010268837.1, forward strand.
ATAGGCATAGGGGTGGGTGCTATCAAACTGTGACATGTTTCATAGAATTAAAGGTGAATGAGAAATGAGAAAAGGTTATTATTGGATGTGGCCAAAGATTACTGCTGAAGTTTGAGAACTCAGGGTTCCAGGGATGCAGGGAGGGGTGGGCCAACTTGCCTGAGGGTAAAGAGGGACTGAGTGCTGGGGAAATGCAATGGCAGACCAGGCGACTTGAGCTAAAGCTTGACTGAGAAGAAAGGAGGGAGAGCAGCTTAAAGGAAATTCCCCCCATACCCACGGCCTGAGATGAGGAGAAGCAGAAAGGCAGCAGCCAGAGCAAGGGCTGGAATACAGGTGCAGAGAAGGAATGGTCACGGAAGAGAAGTTACTTGGGATTGAATGCCTAAGAGGAAATGTGACAAGATGGGCGTGGTCAGCCAAGGGGAAACTCAGGCTCCAGCTGGAAGCACCACTCAGAAGGTTTGAAGGGGGTTCTTGAGGTCCCAGGGAATGTGCTGGGCGCACAGATAGGAACCAAGGGACCATCATACAGCTGAGAGGTTTCTGCTGAACGTGTGTCTTGGACTGGGAGCAGAGCGGTGGGAGTGACTGTTTCTTCACCAGGGCCCTTCCCCTCAGTAGTAATGGAGAAGATTAATGTGAGGTGGCCCACGTGGTGACTGGCATGTTGCACTTGGTGAGGCCTCAGGAAGACAATGGAGTCCCTGCGCCATGTGCCTTTGGGAGGGCAAGGGCAGAGTGGCGGTTCCCATCCCACTTGTGCTTAGATAGGATCCCAGATGCATATTCAGTCATCATTTTGTAAATGTCTCCAGGTGACTGTTTTATTTCACTACAGCAGGTGGTGAAAATAGAGTTGGTTCCCTTCGGCAGTTTTGACTCTATGGCTCACGTTAAGAACAGTCACACATCCCTTAATGACTGTGACCTGTTCTGAGAAATGCATGGTTAAGTGATCTCCTAGAGTGTACCAGCACATACCTAGGTGATAGAGCCTACGACACACCAGGCTATATGGAATAGCCTATTGCTCCTGGGCTACAAACCTGGATAGGATGTTACTATACTGAATACTGTAGGCAATTGTGACACAATGATCAGTATTTATGTCTCTAAGCATAACTAAACACAGCAAAGGCACAGTAGAAATACAGTGTTATAATCCTATGACACCACTGTTGTGTGTGTGGTCCCTCATTGACTGAAACATTGCTATGTGGCACATGGCTTTAATAAAGTGACTGTATGGGGCGGGGGTTGGGTGGCTCTAAATAGCTTGCTCCAACCCGCCGCTGACCATAGTGGTGTGCTTCGTAATCTGTGTGTTTGGGCAACTTTGTTCTTTTTAATTCCATTTGAGACCTTGACCCATAGGATTTCATGGACATTTTTTTATTTCATCAAGGTGGCATTGGCTTCAGGCAAAAGCAAAGACCATAGACACAGGAGATGCCTTTTAAAAGCGGTGTGAATGTTAGTGCTTCCGCATCCTGGGCAGATCTGAGGGGGTCCACACATAGCCCGATGGTGGGGGTGTGAAATCCCTTCAGCACACTGGCTTCTGGTTGACTTTCAGAGAAAACGAACAACAGAAACAGGAGGGAGAAAACAATAGAAGGTGGCACCGCCAGGTAAGCACACCTGTGGACACCAGTCCTCATCTCCTGCCCCTTTTCTCCCACATCCAGCTGTCCTCTTACCAGCAGACTCAAACAGAGTGTGTTTGCTTCTTAGGCCCTCATTAAATAGTTACTCTGCCTCACAGAGCAAATTTGCTGCGGGCACGTGAGTCAGAGTTCACAGCTGCCTGCCGGGAACCCTCTGTTCTGGATGCAAAGCACCTGTGCCAGCCCGGGCAAAGTCCTCCCGACACCATGCCTGGGAGCAGTCTGGCCCGGGTCCCCTTTCCTGAGCTGAGCTCTTAAGAGCAGGCGCTTCCCTTGTTTGTGTTTCTGCAGGACACACTGGTTACTAAATGAGGCGGAGAGGGCCGAGTGAGACCATTAATCTCCAAAGTGAGCTATGAACAGTATGGAGGCTCTGTGCTCTTGGGAGTCAAGTGCACTGGTGTTTTGCTGGAGACTTGATCCCTGAGATCTGGAGTTACCTGAGAGTGGAGGCTCACGTCCCTTGGAGCGTGTAACTCTCGGGTTTACACATGGCGTTCGCCCCACGTTTTCTCTAGGAATCCAGAGCTGGTTTATTCTCAGCAGTTCGAGGGTGGGTTGTTAGAAACTTGAGCTGTTAGTCTGGAAAATGTGATTCTTTTTCTTAATCTCTGTGTTAGATCCTCTGAGAATTCCAGGTGGGTCCCGCAAGGGATGTCCTTGAATACTCTTGAAGAAGAGCTGCTTTGATGAGATTTTTTGGGAGGCCACTGGTTACTCAAGGCTCGGCCTCTATCTGCTGCGTGACCTTGAAGAAATCCCTTTACTCACTCACTCTGGAGTTGGAATGCAGGCTCCTGGTAGGGATCTGGCCGCAGCCTGGTGGAGGCCCCTTCTGGAAAGGGCTTTGAACTCCTCACACAGAAAAGCATAATAAACACGGTTTGATTGTCAGTGTTCAATTATGATGCAACTCTTCCTTTAGGCTCCACCAGAGACCGAAGACCTCTTAGGCGCTCCCATCTCAGACTATAAAGCATTGCAGGAGAATTCCAGCCTGTCCACCCCCACAGGCTCTGTGCTATTGCTCCCAGTATCACACAAGCTCTGGTTTTTGTGTCCGTGGATGTTTTGTTGGATTTATTTTGATCTAGGTTAGGCTGGATGAAGTCAACTAACCTACAAATCCATGATTGTTTCTGAGGAAACGGGAAAGGTCCAGACAGTTGTCTATCCACTTAATTACCCTCAGTTTGCCTAGGGTATTTGCATATCTACAAAGCTTTCCTTCTGTCCACTTTCTCCCAAAACTCTCAGAAAGTTCCCGCTGTCTAGTTCATCAGATGTCAGGAGGCTTTTCTTTTCTTTTTTCTTTTTTTGGTCCTTGGTTAGAAAAGGATGGTTATTAAGAAACCGCAACTTTTTCTATTTTTGTTTCAGTTGTGTTCTGTGTTTAATAACTGTTGGGTCTGTCCTGCCATAAATTTTTTTTATCTGTCTTTTCTATTCACATTCTTTTCTTTCAGGATCTGGTGCCTCAGATATCAACTACCGTTGATAGTGCTCAGTCTTGACCCAGAAAAATATTAGGGTAAATAACTCCGGTTGGCCTTTGACCATTTCTCATCTGTACAAGAAAGGCTGTATCTGGAGCAGGTTTCTGGGAGACTCTGTCTTCCCCAGAGACAGAAGAATTATTTGTATGATCCTTTCTGCAATCAGTATTACGTGAAGAGTGGAAATTTCAGACTAGCACCAAGTCAGCCCATTATCTGTTCTATTTTGAACAACGATAGTCACTTATATTTCAGAGAAAAAGGATCCTGTGGCATTGATTGTCTCTTTGCTGCAACTCTGACTCCAAAGCTGCACAGGTCTTCGTAATCTCCCTGTGTTGCTGAGAACGGTGCTAGTGACTCCCTGCTTGATCTATCGCCCTCCGTGCATGATGCTAGAGTGACTTCCAACAGTGATTTAGCCTCGTTCCTGACATTACTTTTTTGGGTCACAAGGAGATGGCATGTTCTATTTCTACATCCCCTTAACATTTCTTCTCCTTCAAGCATTCCAAGCCTTTCCATTTATTTGGCCACAAAAACGTCTGGAAAGAGGAGCCTATAATCATGGCCTCCTTTTCCTCACCTCCCTTCCACTCATTACTCCAGTTCACTCTGGTTTTTACCTCTTTCACTTGCCTGTAACTACTCTTGCAGAAGTCAAGGCAGACCTCATTGCTACTTCAAAGATTTGCCTAGAGGTTCCTAACCTGGGGGATCTAACTTAGGATGGAGAAAACACTTGTATGACCTCTAATTGAAATTTAGCAGTTCCTCCAGTTATGAATGTAGGCAACAGATGGCCGTAGTAGTCACACAGATACTCCCTATCACATGGCAGATGCTGCAGGTGTCTTCAAGCATTGTTTCGCTTTGCTACGGAGAAATTACATCAGTTTAGGGATCTGCTGATAGAACTTGCTCTGAAAGCATTCATAAAGAAACTCATATCTGATTATAGTATAATCTTTAATATTTTGTAGCTGTAGCTTAATATAAGTAGTTTTATTTGTTGCTAAATAGATCGTTTTTGATGTATTTAACACTATTATTTTGAGAATGGGTCCAAAGCCTTCACCAGACTGCTGAAGAGGTTCATGGTGCAAAAATGGGATGAAAAAAACGCAGTTTTAATCATTAGCTCCTCTAATGCATTTCTCTTACAATGAGAAGAGTATCCTACTGAAAGCTCTCTTCTGCTTTGCCTGGTTGATACCACTCTTCCATTCCTTGTTTTTTACTGCTGTTTTACTAGTTCTTCCCTAGTTCGTTTTGAAAATTTCAGGTCTTCCCAGGGTTCTCTTCTTCCTCCCTCTTTTCCTCCCTCCCTCCCTCTCTTCCTACCCTTCTATCCTCCCTTTCGCCTTTCCACAAATCTTTATTGAGTCCCTATCCTTAAGTTGCTGACAGTCCTGTGGTGGGCACAGACAAGTAAGTAGGCCATTACAGTGCAGAATGATACTTACTTCGGGATACTTAGGGGACACTTTGAAGAAATACCAAAGCCAGCCTTGAAAGTCAGGAAATAATTCCCACTGGGGGCAACCCCAAACTAAGTCTTGGAAGACCCGATGGAGTTAGCTAGGTGTGGTGGTAGGAACAAAGTGGTAACTACAAAGGACTGGTTGGAGGGTTAAGTTGAGGCTGGAGCAGTAAGAGGTGGCCAGACTGTGGAGTGTTTTCCAAACCATGCTGAGAGTAGCTACCCAAGGGTTTTAAGATAACCACATTTTAGAAAGATTGCTCTGGCTTGGAGTAAGTAATGAACAGAGGTAAAAGCTTAGGGCTGGGAGACAAGTTACAAGGCTGAGAAATGCTACCCTTTGCTCACTCTTGAATGCATCATGGATGTCCATCCTGCACTCGGGCTTCCGTCAGCCCAAGATTTTCTTCCAATATATCCCAATACTCCTGTACTGCCATGGTCAACTTCCCAGGAACATCCTATCTTTAGGCTTGCTTGACTTTTTTTGCTATGTTTTTGGACAACACTTAAAGCTATTTTTAGGCATGTTTCTTACCTCTTCTTTGAGTTACTTGAGGACAAGAACTTGCTCATTTTTGTATCCTAGCACCTAGAATGTTTTTGGGCTTATGGTGAATTCTCTGAATTGACCCAGATGAAGAGAGAAAAAGTGCAAGGAGGTTATAGAATTTATCTACAGTTACATAGCAGAGAGAACCTAAGAAACCCCTCGAAGATGGCCATAGAATTATTAAATCATCTCAGAATGAGAAGGTCATCTAGTTGTCTTTTCATTTTTAAGGTATAAGTGCTTTGTTTTTTTTTTTTTTGAGTTGGCGTCTCACCCTGTCGCCCAGACTGGAGGGCAGTGGCCGCTCCCAGCCACTGCAGCCTCGAACTGCTGGGCTCCGGTGATCCTTCCACCTCAGTCTTCCGAGTAGCCGGAACTACAGGCGTGCGCTACCACGCCCGGCTAGTTTTTGATTTGTGGTAGAGATGAGGTTTCGCCTGCCCAGGCGGGTCTCAAACCCGCGGGCTCAGGCAATCCACTCACCTCAGCCTCCCAAGGTGCGGGATTACAGGCTGAGCCACTGAGCCCGGTTTAAGTGCTTTGTTTTTATATAGGACAAATCTTTATGCCTCCCCTACAACTCCCTGACAATATCGACCCATCAGTGGGTGTTGCCAGAATTCAGAGGTGTTTTAATATAACTTGCAATTTTTTACTTTGAGTAAAATGGATCTCAAGGTCTTCTTTTGTTTTTAGTGGAAAAGAGAGACACCCCCCCCCAGGATAATACAGAAGAGACTAAGAAAAGGGGCTGAATCTCAGCCAAGAAAAATTATAGGATGAAACCGAGAACATCAGAAAGCCTGCCCTAGTGGTGAAATGTATTTGTCCACAGCCTCCTCTCTTTGAGGTGGGGGTTGGTTGCAATGGCAGCCCTGTTGTAGAGATTTCAACATGAACCTGGACAAAGCCCTTGAACTTCCTGAGTAAGCCACAGAGGAATGGATGACGTGGCCCCTCACACAGGTCCCAGCCTGGATCTCAGGTTCTAAACTACCCAGAGGAAAAGCAAGATACTGATTATATATTTTTTTCCTGCAGGCACTTGCTCTGCTTCCCAGTTTTTCCCCATGATCAAAATGGAAAAAATGTTAATGGTTCAGGTTCAGAGCTCTTTATGCAGGCGGCAGCCAGATACCAGAACACCCTGGGAGTTGACAAGAATATTAGAAAGACCACAGGTCATTCCTTAAACTTTCTGTGACTGCAGGTACAGTGAGAAAGGGCTACTGGCCAGCTGGGAGGGGTGATCATATATATAATAGGCCCTTATTCCCTAGTAGGGAGACTGTTGATCTGATGTCAGAACCAGACTTCTTCCCATTTTATCAAAAAGCGGGAATAAGTGGTGCAAGTAGGGCACAGGGAGTGGGTGGGGTTAATCATGGAAGAGACAAAATAAGAACTTCTTCTGAAGGTCCTGAAAAATCGAATAAACCAAGATACTCCCAATGGTGGGTTAGGGAACATTTGACAAATGCTTCAATGAAGTTTTCTCATAGTCCTGCCTTAGCCAGATTTTGGCAGGGAAACTTCACTCTAAGTTCTTGTCGGGACTAACAGGTACCGGAAATTTTGTAAAGCAAATTGTTGAACTGTGTCCATTAGAAACATAGAGAGATGCAACTTTTGAGGTGGTGAGAAAAAAGGGATTCAAGTCATGCTTTAAGGAAGTGTTGGAATCAGATCGGACATTGCCACTCTCATCTACTGTTCCATGCTGATTTTCGGGTGGCTTTCGCTTTTAATTACCGCAACTGCTGAAAACTCTGTGTTGCAAAGATGTGCTGTCATTGAAAAGAATGTAACACTGATGACGAAGCTGTGAACTAGTGATACCCCATAAACTGTGGGATGGATGCTTGAACTAGTAGTGGTAGCTCAAGCACCGTCTGATAATGTTGACTTTTGAGTGTTTTCTTTTTTTTCTTTTTTTTTTTTTTGAGTTGGAGTCTCACTCCGTCACCCAGACTGGAGTGCAGTGGCCGCTCCCAGCCTCTGCAGCCTCGACCTGCTGGGTTCCGGTGATCTTTCCACCTCAGCCTTCCAAGTAGCTGGAACTACAGGCGCACGCTACCACACCCGGCTAATTTTTTGATTTATTGTAGAGATGAGGTCTCGCCAAGTTGCCCAGGTGGCTCTCAAACCCGCGGGCTCAGGCAATCCACTCACCTCAGCCTCCCAAGGCATGGGATTACAGGCTGAGCCACGGAGCCCAGCTAGTGAGAATATTTTAAGCCTATCTTCTTAGCAATTTTAAAGTATACAATACATTGTAACTAACTACAGTGCAATAAATCTGAAGTGATTCCTTCTGTCCAACTAACATTTGCATTCTTTTATCAACATCTTCCCAATCCCCAACCCCTACTCCTGGCCCTTAAGCCTTGGTAACCACCATTCTACTCTCAGCTTCCATGAGATCCAATTTATTGGGTTCCACATACCTGAGACCACACAGCATTTCTTTTTCTGTGTCTGT
>CAUYQG010268856.1:0-14919 GCA_963574415.1 Tarsius wallacei
TTTTTGAGTTGGAGTCTCACTCTGTCGCCCAGACTGGAGTGCAGTGGCCGCTCCCGGCCACCGCAGCCTTGACCTGCTGGGCTCCGGTGATCCTTCCGCCTCAGCCTTCCAAGTAGCTGGAACTACAGGCACGCGCTACCACGCCCGGCTAATTTTTTGATTTATTGTAGAGATGAGGTCTCACCAAGTTGCCCAGGTGGGTCTCGAACCCGCGGGCTCAGGCAATCCATTCACCTTGGCCTCCCAAAGCGCAGGATTGCATACTACACTTTCACTTGGCTCTTGGTTAACTGTTCGATGAGTGTCTAGATTTTGCCGCTCAGAGTGATCTTGGTAGACCACTGGCAGCATCGTCTGGGGGCTGTTGAAAATGCAGAATCCCAGGCTCCACCCCAGAACTCTTGAGTCAGAATCTGCCTTTTAACGAAATCCCAGGTGATTTGTATGCAGGTTGTAGTCTGGGAAACCCTGGGCTGAAATATTTGCCTCCCTTGGCAAATACCACAGCAGCTCCGACCAGCAAAGCTCTATTTTTATGTTCTATATTAATGGTTTCCACAGAGAATTTTACTGGAAGAAAGGGCTCCCCTGCTAGGACAGTGCGTGGAAACCGCTGTGCTGGCTTTCAGGCTTGGAGGATCTGCTTTTTCTCAGAGCATCCTGTGTGGCCACATTTCCCGTCATTAGCCCTTCTCATACACTCGTCCCATTTCCTAGGACTTTCTCTTCCACCTCCCCTCCCTTTGCCTGGCTGAATCCCATACAACCTTCAGACCTCTCAGCTTTTAACTTATCCCTCTTGTAGGCTTCAAGTGCACCGTGAATGTCTTTTTCCTAACACTAAGCACACTTGGAATTACATGCTTAATATCCACCTTCTGCAAGAGATCGTAAACCCCACGAGGTGTTGTTACCTGGGGCTTAACAGGCACACAATAAATAGGCAGTGAAAGAATAAATGATATAGGAGGCTTGCTCGAGGAGGAGGAGGAGGATGAGTAAAGGTCATTCATTCATGCAGAAAGCATTTCGTGGGCATCTACTCTGTGCCAGGCAGTGTATTGGGTCTTGGAGATACACATAGCTCAGGCCTGGGTCCTGACTTCAGTTACTTGTAGTGTAGCAGGTAGAGATGAACAAGTAAACACTAGCACAGGTGGGAGCCCACATTGGTTACCATGAGACACAAAAGAAGGAGTGATTGTAACTCCTTCCTGAGATGATTTGTTAATATCTCAGCCGGAGGTCTGGGCTCTTCTGTTTCTCTCTGAGGAACCAGCCGTTTCAAGGAGCGTTCTCAGAAGGAACCCTTGGCTCAGAGGACATGGTGAATCTTGATTTTGGTTTTTTCTTAATTTCCATGAGCAAACTTCCCAGGCACAGATACTGAGTTTTACAGAATAAATCTTCATGCTTCAAGTTCTCTTTTTTAACATGGTCCCCGGTTTCAGTTTGCTGGGGGTGGTTCCCTATTTTTCACTTCTTTCAAGAGAGCTGGTGAAGAATAAACCCAAATATAAAGACCAAGCAAGGGCCTGGGTAAGGCAAAACCTGGATAATCAAGGCAGTTTCTTCTTTCCTTTGTCTTCTCTCCTTCTGTCCATTCTGTCTCCCTCCTTCCTTCCCACCTTTGTTAGGTGCTAGGAATTCAATATTCAGTCTCCACACATAGCTTACCGTCAAGCGGAGCAACAGACCACAGCATAGTGAAATCAACTCTGAGGAGAGGGCAGGCTGCCCTGGGAGCACACAGCAGAGATATCTGCCCCTGTGTAGACTGGTGAAAGTCCTCCTGGAGGAAGGGACATTTGGAAGCTGGGGCATGTATAAGCATTAGAAGTGTCAGGCTGGAGGCCAGGAGGAAGGAGGAATGGGAGACAGAGTCGTGGGGACATGCCGGGTAGGGCACACCACATCCAAAGGCCCAGAAGCAAGAGGAGCACAGCAGAATGGGGGGGAGGGGGACTGAGAGATTATCAGTGGGGGCTGGGATGTGGGTAGCTTGCAGAGAAGAGGCTGGGGTGGGGGACAGAGGTAGCGCCCTCGTGGTGCAGGCCTCGTAAGCCACTCTAAATTGTTTGGGTTTGATCCTTGGGAATTGAGTTAATAAAGGGTTTTAAACTGAGGAGTGATGTTTTGCTGGTGTGAAGAACAGAGTCCTGGGAAAAAGTCTGAAGGTAGGGAAAAGAGTTAGGGGGCTGTTGTAGCGACTCAGGTGAGAGACAATGGTGTTCTGAATAATCCTGCTGAGCCAAGTAGGGTGCGTGCTCCTGGGGACTGGCCACCTTGACCCTGGCCACCACTCGGGCAGCCCTTGTGCCATGCCTGTGCTAAGCACTTCAGAATTTCATTTAATCCTCGTACGGTCTTGCCAAGTGTATTTTACCTCCTCCTGTCAAAAGGGAATGAGGATATACCCCTCATACTTATCTGGGGAGTCTGGTGACTACCAAAAAGATGCTGTTTAGGAAAGGGTTGTGAAAAATGTAAGCTGTGCTCATGATTATACCTGGGAAGTGAATTAATGATTCATAATGACTCTGAATTACCCTGGAAGAGGTTCCAACATGGGCAAATTGGGGATAAGTAATGTGGAGGGACATCAGGGATCTCAGAGTAGCCCTCGACCCCAAACCACTTTCTCTGTCGCCCTGCAGATATCTAGCATTCTATCAGTGAATCCCTGGCTAAAACACAAGTCCAGATGAAACTCTGCTGTTAATGGGTAATGAACACTGTTCACGCATGGCAGTGGTATCAATTCCTTACCCTGATTCTTTGGTCAGTAATATGAATTTTCATGTGTTTTCTCCCATTGATCTGCCATCCTCATGAAACCTGTGAGAGGTAGGTGGAGAGGTCTGAGGTGGTTATTCCCATTGAACAGATGAGGAAGCAGAGGAAGGCTGTGGGAAGGAAATGACTTGCTTGAGGTGAGTGGCAGAGCTAAGACTCGGATCTAGAATCTGCAGGCTGCAGACTCAGGCCTGAGCCCACAGTTACCTGACACTGAAGGTGGGTGTGAGCAGAGGGCAGGGGACGGGAGGACAGAAAGAGGGTACAGACATCCACCAGGGGGGAGCCCATGAGCCTGAGACTTCCTGACAGTCCCTTTGGCTGCAACCTGCTTGAGGTGACAGCTTTCTTTCACCCAGCCTGGGGACTTTCTTGTGGGTTCATTCCTGATATTTGCTTTCTGCTTTGCTAATGGGACAGGAAAGTCAAGAAGCACTTATGGGTTTTTTTTATATACTCCTTTTTAAAAAGCAATGACCTTCTAACATACTGAAATATTTTAAAAATAAGTTTTATGATCTAATGGTTACCTTTTATTTCTCACAAACTTTTTTTGGTTATGAGCTTTCCAAAAGAGAGGGCAAAAGAAGCGAAAATGGAAGGAAACCCCTTGGCCCCGTGATACAATGACTGCTCTGGCTCTATCCTTCAGCACCTATGCTCCTGTATATAGCCCTTCTCTTCTCAAACACATTATTATCCTGTGTTTACCCTTTCTGTTTATTGGCAATAAACGTTTGTCTAAGGTGAACGTTAAAAATATCGGTTACTGGTGCATTGACTTCATTGATTTAGTATTTATTGTGTGCTCAATCTAGGCCTATTGCTATTATCATAAAAATAGAGACACAATGTTAAAAAAAAAAAAGAAGCACTTATCATAGGTTTTCCTTTTACTTATTTGTTTTTCAGATGAGCAAGGAATGAAAATGAGTCAAGATGGAGAATGTCAGACCAGGAGAGGGGAGACAAGGAACATCACAGAGATATTAGCTGATTCTTTTCAAGTGGCTTTTTGTTAAACCAGACCAATAATAATGACAGTAAAAAATCCTCTGTGTCAAGAAGACTCATTAGGATTCACAAAAGTCTTCCATTCCCATTCTCTCTCTCACCTCCTTTCCAGTACGTTCCTTGTAGACTTGTTGAGGAAAGAGCATGAATTAATGATACAGAGGAGTCAGTAGAAGTGCCCACCTATTGTGAGCGACTCTTATCCTCGCCTTCCTCCTCCACGCCATCACGCTAGGTACCATGTTTGATGACAACATTAAGCATCGCTTCCATTTATTGGGCACTCTCTCTGAGCCAAGCATTACACTGAACTCTACAGGCCTTATCCCATTTAATCTTCATAACCATCCTCTAAGGAAGCGACTATAATTCCTCTTTTACAGACGAGAACATGAAGGTTCAGAGAAACACACTTGCTAGCTAAATGGTCAGTGTGTGGAAGAGCTGGATTGTAAATCCAGGCTGTCAGCAAACACCTCGCTCAGGACTGCTCAGCCTGTCCTAAGTATTGTCTCCTTCCCCACGCTTAAATCTATCTGGTTTCCTTCTACAAGGACCCTTTCCCCTAAAACAGTGACTCTCAGCTTGGGCTACACATTGGAATTACTCAGGAAGTTTTAAGGACACCGATGCCTGCCGGGGTCCTACTCCAGAGGTGCTGATGGGATTGGTCTGGGGTGTGACCTGAGTCCTGGGATTTTTAAAACTTCCCCTGGTAATTTCAGTGTGCAGCCAGGGGTGAGACTCACAGCTGTAAACTGTCAGGAGCATATTTGTCTCCTGCACTTTTCACAGGTTGACTAGGTTTTTACTTAATCAAGGGAACTTGGACCAAATGCCTTACAGGGTAAAGGCAGAAATGTAAAAATGGTTTAGGTAGTTTTAAAAAAAAGAAGAGTTAAAGTGTGATAATAAAGGTGATTGACCTTGACATCGGTATTGAGAGGCTACTAGGACACGGTGGGGACAATAGTAAACTCGGGTGTCCTAGGCCATCCTCAGAGGAGCCCCTCTGCCCCAACCCGTTATTGCCATCTAGAGCCAGTATGGCCAGATCTTACTGTTTTCAAGGGTAGACGGAAGTCAGTGTTAATTAAGGGAGTATTTTTTAATCTTTTACTTATTAATACTTTTATTAATAAAAGTATTTCTTAATCTCTCAATTTTTAAATGGGGACAATTACTTTTAAAATAGTAAAATGTCACCTGGATTAAAGATGTTTAGAATTCAGAGGTTCCTTGTGGGTCACCAGTTCATGTTCTCCGTCTTAAGTATTTTTCTCTGCAAACTACTCAGAATCCTGATCATTAGGGTTTATTTATAAATTGCTGTGTGTTTTATTTTATATGAAATAACTTATAATTTTAATTTGATAAATGTAATACATGTATTCATTATAGAAAATACAAAACATGCACAGTAAAAACATAAAAATTATCTATAACCTTTTTACCCAGAAATAGACATGTTATATAACCTTCAGTCTTTTTTTCTCTTTTATTTGCCTCATATAGATCGTTATGAAAGAGTTCTTTATGGAGCATGTTAAAAATACAGATCCCTGGGTCCCATTCTTGGGCTAATTCAGTCTGGGGTGAGGCCTAGGACTCCAGATGTTTAATATTTTGAGATTATCATAATATATAATTGGAATGTAGATGCTCTTTTCTTTAAAAATGGGCTTTAAAAACTTAAGCTGTAATGAAACTTATAACATTTAGTATTTTTTATAATGCTTGCCTATTTCATCATTTAAATGTATTATAATGCATTCTCCTTTATTGTTGAACATTTACAGTGTAAACAATGTTTTACATAATGAATAATACTGAAATGAAAATCCCTCTAAGTAATTTTGTTTGCCATTTCACTGAGATAAATTTCTACAAGTAGAATTGTTAGATCAAAGAATATGTACATTTTTTAGACTTCTGATGGAAACGTCCAAATTATCTTCCAGAAATAATTACAAAAATTAAAAAATTTGCATGTTTGTCTTTTGCAGAGATCATCAGCTTTTCCACACTTCTGTTAAAACTGGGAATTCTCATCTAAAAGATCAATTCAGTAGGAGAAAATGTATCTTATTTTTATTAGAATTTGCTTGCTGCATGCTAGAGAGGTTTATTGTTTTATTTTCATTTTCTGTCATTTTTATTTCCATTAATGATTGTCCTTTTCTTACTTGTTCTTGCAGTATAGGAATATATCTTTTTCTGTCACGTGTGTTGAAACAATGACCATTTTCCCAATTTTTGATTTTGCCTTCTAAAAATTTTTTTACACTGAAGTGATTTTAGTATAGGCAAATCTGAAGATTTTGTTTTACTTCTTAGATTTGACATTTATTATAAAGTATAAAGTTTATAAAATGTTAAGTTAAAAATATACACATATGTTTCTTCTACTTCTTTTAAGAATTATATTTTGAATTTAATTCTTTAATTCATTGTAAATTAATTTTGGTATATAATACAAGATATGGCTCACATTTTAATTTTAGTTCCCTCCTTGGCTACTTAAATAGTCAAGTTTTCTATGTCTCTTTGAGTGACTTTTATTGATTTATTTTTTCCTAGAAAATAAACCTTTTCAGAGAGATTTTTCAAATGTATTAGCCTGGGTTATGCAGTGTTCTTTACAGTAAAAAGTAAATCTTCCCCAATTCTAATATTTTTTATTTGCCTTAGCTTCTTTCTCTGTTAGACTTTCTAGAAATATTTTTAAAATATGTAATGATTATTTGGATAAATTATCAATAAAATTTATTAATTTTTTCTTTTAGATTTATTATTTTTGCTTACCTCAGCTTATTATTCTAACATCTTGTCTTTAATGCTTAGTTCATTTATTTTTGCTTTTTCTTGCTGAGTAATCTGGCATGTGAAGTTCTTAATTTTAAGGCACATATGGCTTTGATTGTTTCCCATATATTTCGATATGTGGTAGCCTCAAATTTTATTATTCTTGAAATAATTTGTAATAATTTTGATTTCTACTTTCACTCACAGTTATTTGAGAGAATATTAATAATTTCTAAGAAGTAGGCATTTGAAAACTTGAAGCTTTAATTTCTAATTTTATTGCATTATGCTCTGAAATGCGATCTACACATTTATTTTTGCAGCTTATTAAGGTATTCATTGTGGCTTAATAAATGAGAGATTTTTATGACTATTTTATGAGTGCTAGAAGGAAGCTGTATTCCCTTATTGTAGAGTACTCAGTTTATTAAATCAACATAATTAATTTATATTATTTATATTCTTCTTATCTTAATTTTCTGTTCACCTTTCCAAAGATTTACGTGTATTTAATTATTTCACTACTAATCTTTTCTCCTCAATAGCTATAAATGTAATTTATATATTTCAAAAAAATTTCTTGGATAATAAAAATCTAATATTAATAGTTTTCATTATGCATTTTATCCTTTATAGCACAATTTTAAAAAATCTTCAAGGTTTCTTTTTAAAGCTTTGAGTTCTACTTTTCTTATAATACTATTGTAAGCCTGCTTCTTCATGTTTAAATTACCTCTGATGTCTTTCTCCATTTCTTTAATTTTTAAAATTTTTTTTGTTTTTTTTTTGTTTTTTGAGTTGGCGTCTCACCCTGTCGCCCATACTGGAGTGCAGTGGCCGCTTCCGGCCACCACAGCCTCAACCTGCTGGGCTCCGGCGATCCTTCCACCTCAGCCTTCCGAGTAGCCGGAACTACAGGCAAAATTTTTAAACTTTTTTGGGGTGTGATTACATGGTCCTTTCAATAGCATGTAATTTAATGGTGTCTGTGTGTGAAAGTTATTTACTTTGAGAGTTTTTTGGGTCTATTTTATTTAATTTTTCCAATCTGAATTATTTATTATAAGGTAAACATTTTTCCTTTCTGAGGGTGAGGTACCAGAGAATTTTTTGGACAAGTAAGATAAAGCCAGAGATTCTGGAATTAATAAATCAATATAGAAATCTTATTTCTAAGGGTGAATATAATAGAATAGTAATTTTCATAATTTTTTGATATTGGAATGGCTGAATTTTTTCTGGTCTTTAAAATCTATTTTTATTATTATTTTTAATTGACACATAGTTGTTCATATTTATGGGGTACAGTGTGATTTTTTTTTTTTTTTGAGTTGAAGTCTCACTCAGTCACCCAGGCTGGAGTGCAGTGGCATGCTCACAGTCACTGCAGCCTCGACCTGCTGGGTTCAGGCGATCCTTCTGCCTCAGCCTTAACTTTTTGATTTATTGTAGAGACGAGGTCTCACCAAGTTGACCAGGTTGGTCTTGAACCCTGGAGCTCAGGCAATTGTCTTGCCTTGGCCTCCCAAAGTGCTAGCTAGGATTACAGACTTGAGCTACCGTGCCCATCCCAGTGTGATATTTTGATATATGTACGCAATGTATCATGGTCAAATCAGGATGATTAGTATATCATCACTTCAAACATTTATCTTTTTTTGTGCTGAGAGCATTCAAAATCCTCTCTTCTAGCTACTTGAAATTATACAATAATTTATTGTTGACTACAGTCACCTTGCAGAGCTATAGACTACTAGGACATATTCACTTTTTCTAGCTGTAATTTTTATCCATTAACCAACCTCTCCCCATTGTCTCCCATCCCACCCTGCCCAGCTTCTAGTAGCCACTGTTCTATTTGCTACTTCTATAAGATCAACTTTTTAGCTTCCACATATGGGTGAGGTATAATCTTTCTGTGTATGGCTCATTTCACTTAACATAATGTCTTTCAGTCTCATCCACGTTGTAAATAATAAGATGTCATTCTTTTTTAATGGCTGAATAGGATTCTATGGTATAGAATAGTACCATGTTTACTTTGACCATTCATCTGTTGATGAATACATGTTGATTTCATATCTTGGCTATTGTGAATGCTGCTTCAATAAACATGAGGAGGGCGGATATCTCATACATGTACTGATTTCCTTTCCTTTGGATGTATACCCAGTAGTAGAATTGCTGCTTCATATGGTAGTTCTATTTTTAGATTTTTAAGGAATCTTCACAGTGTTTTCTATAATGGCTGTGCTAATTTACATTACCACCAACACTGTATAAGAGTTCCTCTTGGCTGGGTGTAGTGGCTCATGCCTGTAATTCCCAGCATTTTGGAAGGCTGAGATGGGAGGATTTGCTTGAACCCAGGTGTTGGAGATCATTGGAGATCAGCCTAGGCAATATAGCAAGGCCCTGTCTCTACGAAAAATAAAATTAAAAAATGAGCTGGACATGGTGGCATGAGCCTGTAGTCCCAGCTACTAGGGAGGCTGAAGTGGAAGGATCGCCTGAACCCAGGAGGTTCAGACTATGGTGAGCTGTGATCTGTGCCACTGCTCTTCAGCCCGATGACAGAGACCTGACTCAAAAAAAAAAAAGAGTTCCTTTTTCTCTGCATCCTTGTCAGCATTGGTTATTTTTTTGTCTTTTTGATAATACTCATTCTATATTATTGTGGTTTTGATTTTCATTTTCCTGATGATTAGCAATGTTGAGTATTTTTTAAAATATATACTTTTGTATATCTTCTTTTGGGAAATGTCTATTCGGATCATTTGCCCATTTTAAAATCTGATTATTTGTTTTTCTGCTGCTGAGTTGTTTGATTTCCTTATGAATTCTGGATGTTAGTCTTTTTTTTTGAATTGGAGTCTCACTCAGTTGCCCAGGCTGGAGTGCAGTGGCACGATCACAGCCACCGCAGCCTCAGCCTGCTAGGCTCAGGTGATCCTTTTACCTCAGCCTTCAAAATAGCTGGAACTATAGGAGCAGACCACCATGCCTGGCTAATTTTTTGTAATTTTTTGATTTATTGAGGTCTTGCCAAGTTGCCCAGGCTGGTCCCAAACCCTGGTCTCAGTAATCCTCTCTCCTTGGCCTCCCAAAATGCTGGGATTACAGGTGTGAGCCACCGTGCTTGGCAGGATGGTAATCATTTAGTTTTTAATTTTTTTCCCATTCTGCAGTTACTTTTTCACTCTCTTGATTATTTTATTTGCTGTGAAGAAGATTTTTAATTTGATATAACCTCATTTATCTAATTTTGCTTTTGTTTCCTATACTTTTGAGGTCTTGTCCATAAAATCTTTTTTCAAAACACTGTCCTGAAACTTCTCTATGTTTTATTTTAGGAGTTTTATGGTTTTACATCTTACATTTAAGTTTTTAGTTCATTTCGAGTTCATTTTTTAATATAGTAAGAAATAGGGGTCTGGTTTCATTTTTCTGCATGTAAATATGCAAGTTTCTCAGAACCATTTATTGAAAAGACAGTCCTTTTTCCAAGGTATACTCTTGGCATCTTTGTCAAAAATCAGTTGACTGTAAATATGTGAATTTATTTCCAATTTTCTCTGTCTTGTTCTATAGGTCCCCGCGTCTATTTTTATGCCAGTACCGTGTTGTTTTGGTTACTATAGCTTCATAGAACGTTTTTTGAAGTTAGGTCACGTGAAGCCTCTAGCTTCTTTATTTTTGCTCAGGATTGCTTTGACTAGTTGAAATCTTTTGTATTTCCATAATAATTTTAGAATTTTTTTTCTATTTCTGTGACGAATATCATTGGTTTCCTGATAGGGATTGCATTGAATCTGTAGATTGGTTTGAGTAGTGTGGTCATTTTAGTAATATGAATCCTTCCAATCCATGGGCATGGCATGTCTTTCTATTTTTCGTGTGCTCTTCAATTTCTTTTATCACTGTTTTGTAGTTTTCATTGTAGATATCTTTCACCTTTTTGGTTAAATTTATTCTAGATATTTTATTTGTTTGTACATGGGATTGCTTTCTTGACTTATTTTTCAGCTAGTTTGTTATTGGTGTATAGAAATGCTCATGTTTTTAATTTAGTTTAAGTTTTATTTTTTTATTTCAATAGTTTTAGGGAGTACAAATAGTTCTTCATTGCATGGTTGCATTGTATAGTGGTGAAGAAGTCTGGGCTTTTAAGTGTACCCACCACCTCCACCTGTGCACGTTTTATCTGGTAGGTGATTTTTTGTCCCTCCACCCCTTTCTCTCTCCCTTCTGAGTCTCCAGTGTCCATTGTATCATTCTCTATGCCTTTGCAGATCCTTAGTTTAGCTCCCAGCTACAAGTCTTTAAAGTGTTGATGTTACATCCTGTAACTTTACTGAATTTGTTTACCAGTTCTTAGAGTTTCTTGGTGGAGTCATTAGGTTTTTCTATATGTAAGGTCATATCATCTGCAGACAGGGACAATTTGGCTTCCTTTTTTCCAATCTGGATGTACTTTATTTCTCTTGCCTAATTGCTCTGGATAGAACTTTCAGTACTATATTGAATAAGAGCAGTGGAAGTAGGCATCCTTGACTTCTTCCAGTTCTAAAGTACAAGATTTCAACTTGTCCCTGTTCAGTATGATGTTATCTGTGGATTTGTTTATATGGCCTTAGTTGTGTTGAAGAATATTCCTTCTCTACAGTACCTGACTTGTTGAGAGTTTTTATCACGAGGGGTTGTTGAATTTTATCAAATGCTTTCCTGCATCCATTGAGATGATCATGATTTTTGTCCTTTATTCTGTTTATGTAGTTTATTATGTATATTGATTTGTATAGGTTAAGCCATCCTTTAATCTTTGAAATAAATCCCATTTGATTATGGTGTGTAATCTTTTTAATATGTTGTAGGATTTGGTTTGTTAGTATTTTGTGGATAATTTTTGTGTCTGTGTTCATCATGGATACTGATCTATAGTTTTCTTTTTTTGTTGTGTCTTTGTCTTTTTACAGTTTGAGTAATGATGGCCTGGTAGAGTGAGTTTGGAAAATATCCTCTCCTTCAGGTTTTTGGAATAGTTTGAGAAGAATTCATTTTAGTTTTTCATTAAAAGTTTGGTAGAATTCAACAGTAAAGCCATCTGATCCTGGGATTTTGTTGTTGTTGAGAAACTTTTTATTACTGATTCAATTTCATTACTTGTAATTGGTCTGTTCAGGTTTTCTATTTCCTCCTGGTTCAGTCTTGGGAAGTTGTGTGGGTACAGAAATTTATGTATTTCCTCTAGGTTTTCCAATTTGCTGCTGTATAGTTGCCTATAATAATCTCTATTTTCTGCGGTATCACAGAAAATTTTGTGTTTCTTTGTATTTCTGTGGTATCAGTTGTAATGTCTCCTTTTGTATCTGATTTTATTTATTTAGGTCTTTTATTTCTTTTTAGTTAGTCTAGCTCATGGTTTGCCAATTTTGTTTCTTTTCAAAAAAATCACCTTTTTGTTTTCTTGATCCTTTGTAATTTTTTTAAGACTCTATATTGTTTAGTTCTGCTCTGATCTTTATCATTTCTTCCCTACTACTAATTTTAGGTTTGGTTTGTCTTGGTTTTCTAGTTCCTTGAGGTGCATAATTAAGTTACTTATTTGAAATCTGTTTACTTTTTTGATGCTGGTGTTTATTGCTATCAAATTACCTCAGCACTGATTTTGCTGTATCCCATAGGTTTTGATATGTTGTGCTTCAATTTTCATTTGTCTCAAGAAACTTAGTTTCCTTCTTAACTTCCTCATTGACCCATTGGTTGTTCAGGAGCATGCCGTTTAATTTCCATGTATTTGTACAGTTTCTAAAGATCTTCTTGTTATTGGCTTCCAGCTTTATTTCATTGTGGTCTAAGAAATACTTGATATAATTTTGTTTTTTAAAAATTTGTTGAGACTTGTTTTGCAGCCATATGCTTATAGTCTGTTCTGGAGAATGTCCTATGTATGTGCTGACAAGAATGTGTATTCTACAATTGATGGATGAAATGTTCTGTAAATGCCTCCTAGGTCCATTTGATCTATAGTGTAGTTTATATCTGATATTTCTTTGTTGATTTCTTGCCTAAAAACAATCTGTCCAATAATGAGAATGGAGTATAGATGTCCCTAATTGTTATTGTATTGGGGTCTCGCTCTCCCTAAACATTTAATTATATTTGCTTTATATGTCGGGATGTTCTGGTGTTGGGTACATATATTGATCATTGTTATACTCTCCTGTGGAAGTGATTCCTTTATCATTCTATAATGACCTTCTTTGTATCTTTTTATAGTTGTTTTTTTTTTTTTTTTTACTGAAAGCCTGATTTATTTAATATAGACATATGCACACCTACTTGTTTTTCATTTTTGTTTGCATGGAATATAATTTTTTATCTTGTCACTCCCGATGAAGTGAATTTCTTTTCTTTTCTTTTTTTTTTACATATTTTTTATTTTAAAATTGTGGGGTACAGTTGAGGGTTAGGTATACAGGTATGCATTGTGCAGGTATCCTTGTTGCTCAGGTGTGCCCTGCCGTACCCAGGCAGATATCGACTACCGTTAATCCCACCTCCATTCCCCTCCCTGCCCCCCCATAGTTTCCCATCACTGTCAATCCTTTTCTTATTGTATTACGATAGTTGTTCAAGGTCCACTTATGAGTGAGAATATGTGATACTCAGATCTTTGTTTCTGTGAGAGATCACTCAGTATTATACACTCCAATTCCATCCAGGTTGCTGCGAAATTCATGATCTTGTTCTTTTTCATGGCTGCGTAATATTCCATTGTGTATATGTACCACATTTTTTTAATCCAGTCCTCTTTTGATGGACATCATGGTTCCATGATCTTGCTATTGTGAACAATGCTGCGATAAACATATATGTGCAGGTATCTTTTTTATAGAGTGATTTGAGTTCTTTAGGGTATATTCCCAGTAGGGGGATTGTGGGGTCATATGGAAGGTCAATTTTTAGAGTTTTTAGGAATCGCCACACTGATTTCCATAGAGGCTGTACTAGTTTACACTCCCACTAACAGTGTAGAAGTGTTCCCTTTTCACCACATCCTCTCCAGCATCTGTTATTTTTTGAGTTATTGATAATTGCCATTCTGACTGGAGTTAGGTGGTATCTCAATGTAGTTTTAGTTTGCATCTTCTTAATGACTAGTGAGGTTGAACATTTCTTCATGTATCTGTTTGCTGCTTGTGTGTCTTCTTTTGAGAAGTGTCTGTTTATATCTTTTGCCCACTTTGTAATGGGCTTGTTTGTTTTTTTCTTTTCAGCACGTTTGAGTTCCTGGTAGACCCTAGATGTTAGACCTTTGTCAGACATGGAGTTGGCAAATACTTTTTCCCAGTCTGTGGGCTGTCTCCCTGCTCCCTTGATGGTTTCTTTGGCTTTTCAGAAGCTTGTCAGTTTAATTAGGTCCCACTTGTTAATCTTATCTCTTATGACCCGTGCATTTTGGTTTTCCTCTTTAAAATGGTTACAACATTCTGGTTATTTTTAGGTTCATGATGACTTATAGGCCCATGGTTGATATGTTATGGTAGGACTCATGGTTGAAAGGAAGAAAAGATGCCAGGATTTACAATTTTTCTCTGCAGTAAATGATTTACATAATCTTATATATCAAAAGTAAAAATGAAATTTTGAAAGTTTTAAAAAAGGTGCCCCTTTTTGGACTGCTTTTGTTTTATTTGTTTTAGGGTTTGTGTTTTTTGTTGGTTTGTTTTTGTTTCTATTACTGCTGCTGCTGTTGTTTTTAAGCATGCAGAAGTGTGAAGAAAATGTATCTGCCTCATTTCTGGACTCTCATCAAGCTGAGAGGACAATGCTAGAAACCACTGCCCCATTTACAGCATTTATATCGACTGTTTTCTTCAGAGTATTCTAATACACTTTTTTTTCGAAGCAGTTTTCTTATTATCCTAATAGGAAGCCATGATTCTCATGATAACATATTAAGTTATAAATGTTAAGTGTAATGATTTGCTAACTAGATAGAAAACTTTGAAAATACAAATTTCAAAAATGCAGTTTGCAATCTTGGGACACAGACTTGACAATAAAAATCCAGAAATATTGGGGAAAAATATTATTACATTAATGAATTAATTGCCTTTTTAAAAGTTTCTGATAGAGGTTAGTGAAATAACACTGCAAAGAAAATTTTGTTGGGACATATAAAATGTAAGACTCATTATCTATTTTCTCTAGTTCTCATTAAGGATTCTACAAGAATTTAGCATCTGGGGCATAAAGAATGACAACCATAGATAAGATTATAAAATACTACTTAGAATC
>CAUYQG010268859.1:0-27559 GCA_963574415.1 Tarsius wallacei
AAAAAAAAAAAAAAGAAAAAAAAAGAAGTCAGACGATTTGGGGTTAAGTTCAGGCTGGGGAAATGGAATGACTGCCTGGTAATGTAGTAAGATCCACAGGCAAACCAAAATGTGAGGTTGCCCCAGAGAGGATACTGGCTATGGGAGAAAGGCAGTCCAGTTCCATCTGGCACTGGTTTCCGGTATGTTGGCTACCTCCTGGGATAGTGAGACAAGTCTCCTAGAATCAGCTGGGCAGGCCTGTAGAAGCCTAGCACTGAGCAATGTCCTGAGAATCCATTCTTGGAGCACAGGGACAGACAGGCTTCCTACCATGTATGTCCATTCCCTGGGACAAGGCATTGAATGGCAGGACTACAGAGACAGCAAAGAGGCAACCTACAGACCCTTTTAGAAGGCCCAAGTTGGAGTAAAGGCAGATGGGATTGCTCAGCCCTGCAGGGATGACTTGAGAACCCTGTCTGCTTGTGTGGCCACTATCCATTTACCCTTCCTCTCTGAGCCTCAGTTTCCTCACCTGTAAAATGGGAAGAGGACTAGAGAGTATCAGTGTCCAGCTCTTGTTTCCTTTCTCTCATTGCCAAATTATAGACAACATGTATTGGGTGCTCATTGCATGCCAAGCACCGGGCTAGGTCTGTTGTAGGTAGCATTTTTGTTTAAATCTCCCAACAACCCAGCAGGCAGGCACTATTACCGTAATGCCCACTGTGCAGATGAGGAAACCAAGGCCCTCCAAAGTAAAGTAAATTGTCCAAGTTCTCCCAGCATGAGAATGATAGAACCAGGCCCCACATCTGGGACTGGTTGACACTGAAACCTGGGATGCTGGAACTCTGCCCTCCTGCCTGTCAGTTGCACCAGGCTCTCCGGGATGGCCCACACCCCGTGCCACATCCCTAGGAACACTCTGCCACTCGCTGTCCCCCTTCTGGGCTCATACCACGAAAGCCCAATGCGGAGCCTCCTACTCTAGAGGGATATATATTATCTAAATTTGATAAGACAACTTAATTTCACTCCGTGTCTGTTACCGGCGATAAAACCAGGAGACTTTTATGACCCAGCGTCCTCGGCAAGATTGTCAGGAACTTATTATACAAGGTCTAACTGGATTTCTCTCTGCAGATGGCTGGGAGCCATGGGCTGGAACGCAATTCGGCAACACATTTGGGGAAATAAATGCAAAATGCTTGTTCCAGAGACTTAGATAAGGCAGCAGGTCTCTGAGCTCCCCAAGAATTGGATCTGCCTTTCCCAGGCCCTGAAGGGCGATTTGGGGAGGATTTACCCTGCTGGAGGAGGAGGAGGGGATGGGTGCTCTCTTCCCCTCACCCCTTGATCCTCCTCGCCCCAGGGAAGGAATGTGGAAGTGTCTGAGTTCAGCTACAGTGATCCTGGGGAGTTAGCAGTTCAGGGCAGATGGGGGAGCGTGGGGGTGGGGGTGGGATGGGCAGAATGTGTGGTGGAGGTGGCACCAAGGATATGAAAATTGTGTGTATTGAAAGAGGGGTGAAGGATGAACAAGAGGATGGAGAGCGGGGGTGGGGGGCGGGAGGTGGTCTTCATTTGCCACCCAAGATCCACCCAAGACTCCCTCCTTCCTGCCCTGAGATGCCCGGGTCCTTTCCACATGCCTCCAAGGACCCGGGCATCTCAGGGCAGGAAGGAGGGAGTCTTGGGTGGATTCCCCATAAGATCCCATCCCTTAGACATGGGATTTATACCCAGATTCAGATGACTCCCATACTTGGGCTCACCCCAATGTTTTGAGGTTCACTGTCAGGTACCCCGAATTTAGAGCTTAGTTCAAATTCAGAAATTTCCCAGGCTTGGGCTCACAGACAGACTTGGGGTCCGTCTCAGTTTTGGCAGTGTCACACGTGCTGAATTTCAGAGCTGGAGCTTCACCGAGTCAGTCCCATATTCAGAGTCCACTCTTTCGGGCAGGCATCCCCCAAACCTGTGCTCATACTCAGACTTAGCATGCGCCTAGATCCACACATCTCCCCAGCCTAGATTTTAGCCTCCAGCTCGGATACCCCAAGCCTTGGGCTGCCACCAGATTCCGAGGGGTTACCCTTTCACTCGGTTTTCCCCCTGAACACACTCATCTGAGCCTTGAGGGTCTGGCCTGTCCAGTCCCGGGCTCCTGCTTCACTGCCCTTGATCTGGGAAGTTTGAGGTCGGACCTCAGACACTGGCCCTGTGACTCCAAGCTCCATCCACCGGGCCAGGAAGGCAGCTGGACTATTTCCATCTGTCCCTGGCTCCCAGATGCCTGTTTATCTCCCCTTCAGTGGACTCGGCGCTCCATTAAGGAAAGTTTTGTCTCATTTTTTGGGTTCTCTCTTGCCCCTTTCTCTGTGTAGGGTGCTTGCTCCAGCTGGGTCCTTTACCTCCAGTTTTTGGGTTATCATTTACCAAGCATCCTCTGTGTGGTGGAGCCTAGCATGTCTGTGGTCTCAGGTTTTTATTATACTCATTTTGTAGAAGACCGGAATGGAGGTGCAGAGAGGTTAAGTCACTTGTCCAAAGGCACACGGCCCAGAAGGGTGGGAAGTTTGTCCCCACCAGGATCCTGCCCCGTGACTTGGAGCAAGGTTTGGGAATGCCCTTAGGATTTGGGTCTTAGCGGGACTGTTGTTTATGTGGAGGGTGGGGAAGGGGGAGGGGGTATTGCTGAATCTAAGCTTGTGTTGTTTCCACAGTGGCAAAATGAATTATTTCCAGTAGACAGAAAGGTGGGGGTGGGGCATGGGAGTGTGGAGGACACAGCGGTGAGATCAAGGGCACCGGCTGTCAGGGCCAGTCACCTGGGGTGGGGGTGGCAGGAGCTGGCCTTTACCAGAAGACAGTGATGAATGGGCTGGGTCCCAGCCTTGGGGTGTCTAAGGGCACACCAAGACTCAGCTCCTGCATGGGGGGGGAGTGGAGTCAGAAGTCACTGCCATGTGGAGAAGCCAGGAGGGGGCCTAGCCCACCTTGGGTGATGGCCAGGAAGGCCGCGGGGCCCCTGGAATACTAATGACCTCGGTCTGTTCCTGCAGGATGCAGCAGGTGACTGGAGAGACTGCCTGATTCCCCATGCCCACCTTGCAGGTTCCTGGAGAGGGGTGGTGGGGACCCAGGAGTGAGGATGGGGCCTGGACCAGGGTCTGGGGCTGAACGAGAGCCTGGCTGCAGTGACTATTGGAACACAAATATTGGAACTACGGTGTACTCCTTCCCAGCTGTGTGACCTTGGACAAATCAATTCACTTCTCTGAACCTCAGGGGTGTGTAAACAGGGGCCATGATGCTGACCTGTGGGGTTGGGAGAAAGGCAGGCAGTACGTGCTGACTCAGGAAGTGATGCTTTGCATTCTGAAGGGGTTACCGTGCCTGCATCCTAACAGGCAGGCCCTGAAAATCCCCCTGGCTGAGAGTGATTTTATTTTACTTTATTTATTTATTTCATTTTTAAAAAAGAGAAACAAGCAATATAATCCTCAAAGGATTTTCCCTTTTGGCACTTAAAAAAAAATCTAATATCTTCATTTCCATTCCGTTTTTAAGCTAATTTGTGGAAAATTAAAACAGGGAACACACCAAGGCTGGCATTTTCATTGGATCTCGCCTGGCGTCCTCTCCAGGATTCTCTGATTAGCTCCCTCTATTAAATCCTCCGTGCTCTGTTCAACCTGGGTCCTGCCCTTGGAGGGGCCCGGGACTGGCAGGGCCATCCAGGGCCCAGGTGGCCATCCACAAGGAAAGGGGGTTTCAGTGTGCTCCTCCCCCCTCCCCACATCTTCCCCCAGAGGCCTTGGGGTCAGAGGTGTCCAGGCTGGAATTTCTGATCTGCGCAAGAGCCCCTGCTGGCTGTGCCCGTTTCCTCATCTGGACATAAGATTCGCCTGAATGACTTCATCTGAGACTGGGACTCCTGGCACACCCAGACCATCAAGTTTCATCCCATCTCTGACCCATCTAGGGGGGCTCCCGCAGGGTGGGACAAAGGGACACCGCACGCTGCCCAGACGGCAGAGTTTTCTCCCTCATCCAACAGTCATCCAGTCTCTGGCTGAAAAGCCAGTTTGTGGCTTCCTCACTTACAGGGATTTGGGTAATGACGGTGACAATGATCTTTCTTTTTTTTTGAGTTGGAGTCTCACTCTGTCACCCAGACTGGAGTGCAGTGGCCGCTCCCGGCCACCGCAGCCTCGACCTGCTGGGCTCCGGCGATTCTTCCGCCTCAGCCTTCTAAGTAGCTGGAACTACAGGCGTGCGCTACCACACCCGGCTAATTTTTGATTTATTGTAGAGATGAGGTCTCACCAAGTTGCCCAGGTGGCTCTCGAACCCTGGGGCTCAGGCAATCCATTCACCTCAGCCTCCTAAAGTGCTGGGATTACAGGCTGAGCCACCGAGCCAGGCTAATGATGTTTCTTGAGTGCTTACTTCCTGTCAGACATGCTACCTGCAGTCTTGTTTTGTCCTCATAACAATCTAGGGAGGAAGGGACTAGCATTATCTTCCCATTTGACAGATGAAGAAACTGAGACTCAAATAGGATAAGTAACTTGCCCAAGGTCACACAGCTAGTTGCAGTGGCAAAGCCAGAATTAGAATTCAGGCTGTCTGGCCCCCAAAGCCCCCTCAACTCAGCCTCAGTTTCCTGATCCTCGAGGACACCTCCCTAACCCGGCTACCAGCCTTGTTCCGGGTGGCGAGGGACAGAGCAGAGGAGAGGGTCCCACAGGTGCCCCTGTGGTTCTGCCCGTGGGGAGGTGAGTGCGCGGTGCCAGGAGGGAACAACGGAGGCGGTGGCGCGGGACCCAGGTTCCAGGCCCGGCTCACACAGTGGGATGCTGGCGCCACGCTCTTCCTTTCTGGGCCTCGGTTTCCCTGGCTACAGGTAGCGGTGGGAGAAGACAGTAGGGCTCTAACTCTGAAATACGAGGGAAAGCAAGCCCAGATGTTTGCACAGCTTCCACCTGGAGACCTGAGCTCAGCCTGGTAGTCTGCTTTAAAACCCAGCTACTAGGGTGACTCATTAAGTTGGTCACCGGTCACCTTTCTCCCCCAGTAAAGGGGGATAAGATTAAAGTACTGACATCCGCTTAAACTGGGGGCTATGAGGACTCAATAAAGTACTTGAAACAGTTCCTGTCCTATGGTAAGTGCTCAATAAACGGCAGGTGATGACTAGGCAACATTCTGCTTGTGTTATCTCATTTAAATCTCAGAACAACTTGGTGAGGGAGGCGTTATGACAACTGGGGAAACTGGGACTCAGGAGGAGAAACCCCTTGCTTTGTAGAGCTAGCATTCATTCCTCCCTGCATCCACCCTGAGCATTTACTGAGCACTCAACACGCTCGAGCCCATTGCGGAAACAGACAGCGGTGGCTCCCACCTTCTTGGGGCTCATGTTCCGGTAATTTGACTTTCTACCCCTCTGGCATCCTCTAAGAGGGACACCCCCTTGTAGTGGCTGGGGAAGATATAAGGGGGGACCGCCAATGGAAATCCTTGGGGTTTGGTGCCTAATGATCCCCTTTCCTATAAACATCTCATGTAAATTTCTTTCATAATTACACTGAAAGCTATCAAACTATCTAATTTAATTTCTTTGAGAAAATAAATAGCTGAAGTGGCCCTAGGTGCTGGCATAAATACTTCAGGCAGAACGGTCTTAGATTGCTGCTGTGCAGGCCCGACTGGCTGCAACACGCACTTAATAAGTGCATATTTATTGGGCCCGTGTCCCCCCGCCCCCCAGAAGAGGCAGGGATCTGCTGACTCAGCCAGAAGGGGAGGAAGTAATCGGGGCCATGGTGGTGATGTGGGGAGGAGGGGAGGGAGCAGAGGGAAATATGCTGGGTAATTAATTATCCGTCTTTGTACATCCATAACTTTTTATTAAACAAATATGCAAATGCTGCCTAACGGGCTGCCTCTGCCTGGGTCTGCCTCTGGGATGACTGTTAATCTGCGCTTGGGCCCATGGGGAAGAGGCCTGTCTGCAAAGTGGGCCAAGGCTGGGTCAGCCTGTCCTCTCTCCCACACTTGCAATGCCTCCCCTGGTCCACCGGGCCCAGCATCCCGACTCCAATGTGCTTACACAAGGCCAGTGTTTTGTGCCTTCTTAACATTACTCCTCAGCAGTCCCTCCTCTCCTCCTGTGGCGAGGGCTCTGCATCAGGAGTCATCCATTTATTCTGGCTTCTGCCTGCCTCTCTGACCTCATTTCCTGTCTTTCTCCTGCCGGCCTGGTATATCACAGCTGTACTGGCCTCTACGTACTCTCATGCACAAAGGACCCCAGGACCTTTGCATTAGCTCTATCTCTGTCTGGAACACTGGGTTCCCTGGGCCAGTTCTTTCTTTTCATTGAAGTTTAAAGTCAATGCTGCCTTTCCCAATCATCCAGTTGAAAGTGTCCCTTTTGTGTTTATGCTACCTTGCTTTACTAGTTTTTTATAGCACCCATTACTCTGATAATTTCTTTTTTATTTATGAGTATTTCAAGTTTCTTTTTCTCTCCTACAAGAACATAACTTCCAAGAGAGAACAGCCATGTGTTATTTATTGCTGTACCCCCAGTGACTAGAATAACACACATGGTTGGTTGCTGCTACAGACACCTTACCCGAATGAATGAAGGAAGAGCTTCCTCACTCCTATCGTCGTCCCCATTCACCCTCTTCTGCTCACACCAGGAGGCAGGATAGTCTTTTTTTTTCAATCAGGGTCTTGCTCTGTTGCCCAGGCTAGGGTGCAGTGGCATGATCACAGCTCACCGCAGGCTCAGATGCCTGGACTCAAACAATCTTCCTGCCTCAGCCTCCTGAGTAGTTGGGACCACAGGCGTGTGCCACCATACCCAGCTAATTCTTTAACTTTTGTAGAGACAGCGTCTCTCTATATTGCCCAGCCTGGTCACAAACTCCTGGGCTCATCCTCCCACTTTGGCCTCCCAAAGTCCTGGGATTATAGGCTTGAGCCACCATGCGTGCCCAGTAAACATTTGTTTTAAGCTGCTAAATTTGGGGCAAATTTGTTACACAGTAGTAGATAACTAATACTGATTGTGTGACCACAGGCAAGTTACTAGACCTGTGTGTCAGTTTCTGTATCTAAAAAATGGGGATAATAATCACACCTGCCTTGTGGGGTTATTGTGAGGGTTAAGTGATTTAGTGCATGTAAAGCACTTAGAACAGTGCCAGGTATACAGTAAGGTATACAGGCATGCATATGAGTAGCTCTTTTTATATTTTCAGCACCTAGGAGATGCTTAATAAGTGTCGGGCAGAAGTAAACATGGTAAGAATAATACTTTATTGCTTCTTTGACATGAAGTTACAGCTTCTTAAGATGGCATTCAAGGCCCTTTATGATCCCCTGACCTCTGCCAGCTCCGTGACTGTGGGGCTGGACACTGTTGTTCAGCCCACCGCATCTCATTTCATCTTTATCATGGAGCTGAGATACAACATGCCTGTGCAGTAGGAACTGTTTTACAAGCCTCTCTCAGGGTTCAGAGAGGTTAAGTAACCTGCCCAAGGTCACACAATGAGAACAAGATTAAGCAAAGATTTGAATCCAGAGATGTCTGGCTTCTGGTCAGCTTCTGTCCTCAGTGCCTGCCATGGACCTGCAATAAGTAGAAAGTGGGTACATGGCCACTGAAGGACAAGCTACTTGCCCAGGTGAATATTACCTCCTTAGCCACACCTCACCCCCACTCCACCCCACCTCATCCCCACACTTATTAGGTGAAAAAGCAACAAAATAGCTTACCCCTGCCAGGAGCCTTTGGAGAGCAATGCTTAACCCAGGGACTGACCTGCCCGCAGAGGCCTGGGTCATCTGCCCAGCGACCCTGCTCAGCGGCCTGCTTTAACGGGGGAGGAAGAAGAGGCAGAGGGAGCCAGCAGGGAGAGCTGCCCATTAGCCCTAATTAGCAGCCCGTCTGGAAAAGAGCTTGGGCAGAAATTAAGATGCTGTCAGTGGGTCCCAGCTGGGTCGTAGCAGAGTGGCAGCTGCAACATTTCCAGAGCCTGAGCTTGAAACGCCCAGCTGGGAAGGCCTCTCTCCCTGCCTCCACCTGGACCCAGAGGCCCCTGGGAGGTAGCCAGACCCTCTCCCAGCCAGGCAGTCATCACCGAGACCCCTCATGCATGCAGAGCACTCACAAAGCCCTGCACCATGGTCATTCCTATGGGTCCTTGCACAACTCTGTAGGATGGTGCCTCTATACCTATTTTGCAGAAGAAGAGACAGAGACCCAGAGAGTTTAAATGGTGTGCACAAGACCCCCAGGTAGGGGGTGGTAGAGTTGGGAGGCCCCTTGAGCCAGTGCACTGAGCCCCAGGCTAGAGGTAGAAAGGGGAGATCTAGAAAGATCCTGACTATGGGAGAGGGGGCCAGCCAGAGGACAGGGGACAGTGCTTGGGCTCCAGGTTCCCATCACTGACTCCATCCCCTCCCCCCATCCAAAGGCAGATCAGAGGTCCCAAGGCCAGCTCCTCCAGGGGAAGAGATACTTATGCCATAGAGGTGGGCTGGGGGGAGGGGATGTAGGGGCAAAGGCCTGGAAGACCGAGAGTCAGGTCAGGAAGGCCCCAGCCTTCCAAACCTTCACTTCCTCTCTTAAATCACTAAGAATAAACTGGGATTTAAAATCAAACTAAAAATACAAAATCACGAAACCCTAAAGCTGCCTTCCAAGAAATCGATGGCAGTGATTTGTACAGCAGATGTGCTGAGGGAAAGCCCTGCTGGATGGCGGGCAGGGCTGCGTGGGCGGTGGGCCGGGGGGCCGGGGATGGGAGGGGTCTGCCTCAGGTTGACCATGTTATTATTCTTGTTTTTTTGTTTGTTTTTGGGTTGGGGTCTCACTCTGTGTCATCCAGGATAGAGTGCAGTGGCACGATCACAGGTTACCACAGCCTTGACCTCCTGGGCTCTGGCGATCCTCCAGCCTCAGCCTCCTGAGTAGCTGGCACTATGGGCACACATGTCCAGCTAATTTTTTGATTTTTTTGTAGAGATGAGGTCTAGCTGTGTTGCCCAGTCTGGTCTCATACTCCTGGGCTCAAGCGATCCTTCCACTTTTGTCTCCTAAAATGCTGGGATTACAGGTGTGAGCCACCACGCCTGGCCCAATGTTATTATTCATAATAACAACAGGTAAGGTGTTGGGGGTTTATTATGTATCAGACACTGAGTGCTTTGTAGAGATTAACTCTTTAATCCTTGTAATTAACCTCCTAGGGGTGGGTATATACCAGTCCTTGTTTTATTTATTTATTTTCTTTAAATTTTTTTTATTTTAAAGATGTGGGGTACAATTCAGGGTTAAGTATCCAAATGTTCATTATGCAGGCACCCTTGCTGAGGAGGTGTGCCCCCACCCCCAGCAGATCCCCACTACCGCCAATTCCGCCTCCAGCCCCGCCCCCCAACTGTCCTTGCTTTATAGTTGAAGCAGGTCTGGGGGGTAAAAAGGTTTGTCCGGGTGGAGGAGCAAGATTCCACATCAAAATCTGTCCCTCTTCAGAAGGGTTGTGTGTGTCTTGGCCACATCAGACTGAAATGGGGCTCAAGGTCAGCTCTGAGGAGGTCCAAGGCTTTCACCTCAAAGAACAAATCAGGTCTTTTCCTGAGAATAAGTTTGGAAAGTGGAGGGTAGGGAAAAAAGACAGGTAGTGGCTACTTGAGAGGCAGCCAGGAAGAATCACTTCCTGGAGGGGAGGCTCGGCCTCACAGGAGGCAGACACCTGACCTGCTCAGACCTGGGACTGGTAGAAATTCCCCCAATCTGGGGGCCTCTTTCATCCTCCTAGACCTTGACCAGGGGTCAGCAAAGTACCATTCACGAGCTGGCCTTCGCCCGTTTTGTTAAGAAAGTTTTATTGAGTCATTGTCTGTGGCTACACACTATGGTGACGCAGATGAGTAGTCACCAGAGACTGCATGGCCCTCGAAGCTGGAAAATACTATCTGACCTTTTACAGAAAAAGTTTGCTGACTCTTATCCTAGACAACATAGAATTCTAGACTATCAGAGCTGAAAGCATATATAGAATATACAGTCCAGCCAAGGCACAGAGAGGGGAAGGGACTTGCCCAAGGGCACACAGTAAGTAGTGAAAGAATCAAGAAGAGAATCCCCGGCTCTTGTGTTGGACTGACGGGTGGCCAGGGGGTTGGCTCCAGGAAACCCTCAGAGTTAGCATAAATGCAAGAGCTTCAAATTTGTGGTTTGGGCCGGGTGTGGTGACTGATACCTGTAATCCCAGCACTTTGGGAGGTTTGGAAGCAAGAGTCCATCAGTTCAAGACCAGCCTGGTCAACTTTGTGAGAACTTATGTCTACAATAAATAAAAAAAATTAGCCAGGCGTGGTGGTGCGTGCCTGTGGTGCCAGCTACTTGAAGGCTGAGGTGGAAGGCTCACCTGAGCCCAGCAGGTCAAGGCTGCAGTGGCCGTGAGCATACCACCGCACTTCAGCCTGGGTGACAGGGTGAGACACCCACTCAACAGAAAAAGGAAAGTTGGGCTTGGCGAGCATGTGTCCTTACTTCTCTAGTATTCAGTCATCTTCCTTTGTAATACAGAGAGCCCAAGGCTTGGCGGAAGCCTTCAGTGGGCAATGTTATCAGACGGGGCATCAGTGCCTTTGTTTATGTGCTTATTTTTATATTGTCTTCTATGTCCTGTGTTACTGTTTTTCCACTTAATGCGCCAGTGTAAGTTTTGCTTTCAAAATAAAATTAAGTTTAAAAAGGAGGTTGTTGGAGGAAGAAAAACATTAAGTAAATAATAGTCCAGGTGGCACTTGGATAGGACAGAAATCACGCATATGGTGTTTGAATGGCTGAGATAGGGAAAACACCGATCGATTCCATAATGTTTCTAGGCTGCAGCTCCAAGGCTCTGTGATTTAAGAGCAGGACGTGACATCAGCGTGAGGGTAGGGCTGCTGTCACAGTGGTGCAGGCTGGCTACTGCACAAGGCTGCTAAGCCCTCGCCTGGGATGAGTGACTTCTAATCCATGCACACATGTGCTGGGACCCAGCAGCCTCCCCAGCCAGGCCCCCTTCTTTCTGCCTTCTGACTTGAGGTGCAAATCCCACAGGGTGGGGACTTCTTGGATGCAGGTGACTGGTAGAGGTCAGAGATTAGAGGTCATTGAGATGGGTTTGCTCTCGGTTGCCATCTGGTCTCCGCTGCCTGCAGTGAGGCTGTTCCCGATCCATGTTGCTGCAGGGCAATGCTGACCTTGGTGGCACGAGTCAATGTAGGTTCAGGGTCTGTGAACAGCCATCCACAGGAGCCAGACCCTGGGGTCAGATAAACTGGGTTTGAGGGTTGACTCTGCCACATCCTTGCTGTGTGACTTTAGGCAACTTCCTTCACCTCTCTGAGCCTCCATTTCCACAACTGTGAAGAGGAGCTCCCTAGTGACTGGACTTGATTCCCAAGGTTGTCCTGAAGATGTGGATTTGGTGGCGCAGGGGGAGTGAGTGACACAGCGGGAGTTGAATACGTGGCAGGTAGGCTGAATGTTCCACACCCGGAGGGAGCCCTCTGAGGGGCACTGGGCGGTCACCTCCCCCAGAGGTCACAGCTGGGTCTGCACAAAGCTGGTGGCTGCAGAGGCCCGAGATGGCGTCCACAGCTGCTGAGTTGATGTCAACTGGCTCCCCAGCTGCCAGGCAGCCACTGACGTTTTTATGGGCAGATCACAGGTAATGAGCTTTCCCTCCAGAACCTAGGGACATTCTAGAAAATTGTATTCGGGTTGGAGCAGTGTGAGCAGGGCCAGGAGGTGAGCCGCTCTCCCTGCCTCTGCCCTCCTCCATCCCTCCCCTCATCCCTGCTGCAAAGGAGGGAATCAGTAGAAACCACCAAGCCCATATGGGAGTTCAGACCCCAGGGGTGGGCGGGAGGCAGGTTTCTCTCCCCTCTCAGGATTCCTTTGTGCTGAACTCTGTGGCCTCCGAGGCAGATTCCCGGGCATGACAGATGGGCAGTCACTGTGCTCCAAAGTCCTCCTCCCTTCCTTCCACACACAAATCCTGCATCACATATGCCTCCACTGTCCCTCCCCCACCACCCAACAGATGTTTACGGGGCTCTGTCCTTGGCCAGGCACTGGGCAAGACTCTGGGGACAGGGTGGTGGGCAGGACAGGGAAGAGGTGCCTGTCCTTCTCAAGACCATTCGCCCTCTCCTCCATCCACCCGGCAGGTGTTGACCGTGCTCCTCTGATGGGCCGCCCACCCTGGCTAGTGGAGACATGGAGACGATCGAGGACACTGTTCCTATGCCCGGAGCATCTGTGAGATCCGATCCAGACCTTGGGGGTGGGTACTGATGGCCACTCCTGGGAATACAGGTGATGCATTGACGGGCCCCCAAGTCGTCATTGACGGAAGCATCTTGGGATACTGGTGCTCAGCATCGATATGCCCCCAACACCCTGGTAGTGGACACTGAGGACACTCCTATGGCACGAGGATGGCCACTGTTGGCACCCCAAGGCCACTGGCGCTGAGCACTAATGGTGCTCCAGGACATCCCCACAGGCACGGGTGGGGCAGGGACGTTTCCTTGCTTCTGAGGAAGATCTCAGCTCACCCTCCCCACCTGGCCTCCCTTCTCCCACTCGGCCGAAGCTCTTGTAGGCAGACGGACCTTGGCTGACTCTGTGACCTGACACGTGATGTTGTCGTGGCTGTCCCGCAGACTCCCTCACTGGCAGGGCCGGCTCCCTGCTGGAGGCCAATTGATCCCTTTGCCTGGGATTCACTCTGCAGCCAGAATGTCATTTTCCACAAAAACCCTCTTTCTTGTAATTACTGAGAATTCCTTATGAAGAGAGAGAGTGTGCGGGTGTGTATTGATTGCCACCCGAGAAGCTCAGGGATCATTTAGAGTGGATTAACCTAACTTTCTTTTGCCTTTTGGGAAGTAGGACTCTGAGTTATTTAAGGAGATTAATCAGCTTGTAAGAGATCCAGACAGTCTTCCCACCTCTTCTGTCTCTTTTGGGGCTAGCAGGGCCGTGCCATTTTCACCCAGCCTTCAGAATAGCCGGTTTCTCACTGCCCCCACCCTACTATGACTGCCCAATCTGTTCCATTCAGCAGGGTTCTCCACAGTGCCTGTTTTGGGGAACGGGCTGGTACACCTCTGGCTGCCACTGGTTTTCCTGCACAGGCTTGTTGCTTGGATCCAGGGCTGGGCACAACCTCAGAGGGGACTGGGCCACGCCAGGCAAGCCTCCTGCCTCTGAGCCCCCCGTCTCTGCAGCTGTCCCATAGGAAGGGTCCAACCATTCCATTCACAAAAAGGCAGTCATTTCCAGAGGCTTTTCTGCAAGGCTTGCACATCGACTCTGCAGATGCCAATCCCACCCGTCCACTCCTCCGAGTGTCCAGGTGCAGTTCGCCCCCCCTCCCTTCCAGGAAGCTGTTCTAGGCTGTGCTGTCACTCTGAGAACACTGGTCCTGCTTAGTGAGGCGGAGGGGTGGTTGCAGGAGAGAAAGGGAGCTCAGGAGAGGGAGGGGAGAACGGAAAAGGGGTGAGGGGTCTTGGGGAGGACTCGGCTTCTGCCTGACCCTGAGACACATTTCATGGAGTGGAGAAAGGGCAGGTTCTGGAGCCACACAGATTTGGGTTCATATCTCTGCTCCAGTTCTTCCTGGCTCTGTGACCTTGCACAAATCACTGTACCTCTCTGAGTTTCACTCAGGTCCTGCCTTGTTCCAATGGGATGATAATAGTTCCTACCTCACATTACCATGACCCCCTGAGGTCATGCATGTGACATATTTTGAAAAAGGGCTGGTGCTTAGTGGGTTCTCAATGGACAGCAGGTAGATATCACCAGGCTCCAGAGGTGATGGGGGGACTCCCAGCAGCTCCTCTGTGAAGACTTGATGTAAGGTACGGACTGCATCTCTGCCCTGGGGTCTCCAATCCTCCTCCCCATGTCCCTGACCCCAGCCAGCTGCGAAAGGGCAGCCAGTGCGCCTGGGTCTCTGGCAAGTGAGGCCAGGACTCTCAGCTCCTGGAGGCTGGAGCACTACAGGCCCTTGCTGTGCCCTCTCTGCTGCTTCTCTCGTCTTCCAGGGGAAAAGTTTGAAGTCAAATGGGTCCCGAGGTGGAATATTTTCCAAATGTCAGTGCAATCTGTGGTACATTACAGCTAAATGTGATCATCTCAGCGCCGGGCTCTGAATGTCAGCGCATGGGTCGTGATGGAGTGACAAACAGCAGGTTGACAGGTGGGGCCACGGCCCCACCTTCCCCTGGGAAATCAGCCTAGAGAACTGGGCCGTCTCTAGGCTCAGCAGGCAGGGGCCACGGGCCTCTGCGGGACACACCGTGGGCTCCAGTGGTCCTGTGTGTTTGACGCGTGTGCATGCATGTACACATGTGCTCGTGTCTCTGTGCTTATCCACCTCCGCCACCTCGTTGTCACTGTGTGTCAGTGCGCACACAAGCTCAGACACCCTGGGAGGGCGTTTACTGGCACAGCTGGAGATGTGTGTGGTTATTGTATATGTGTTCTCCATCTCAAGGTGCCAGTGTATATCTATCTATGAGTCTACACACAGTTGTAGAATGCCTGGAATGGTGTACACACATCAACTGACCTTGAGACTGTGTTTACCTGTGTACATATGGCTACCAGCTAACTCATGGAGTGAGTTATTTCTTTATTTATTTTAGCCAGAATCTCACTTTGTCACCCAGGCTGGAGTGCAGTGGCATGATCATGGCTCACTGCAACCTCCAACTCCTGGGCTCAAGCAATCCTCCTGCATCAGCCTCCCGAGTAGCTGGGGCCACAGGTGTGTGCCACCATGCACGGCTAATTTTTTAATTTATTGTAGAGATAAGGTCTTGTTATGTTGCCTATACTGGTCGCAAACTCCTGGGCTTAAGTGATCCTCCCTCTTTGGCCTCCCAAAGTGCTGGGATTACAGACGTGAGGCACCGTGCCCAGCCTTATGGAGCTTTTTATATCTGATGTGTACACTACCTTCCTGTGCCCATATGTTTAGCTGCATGTGCACACAATTGTGTAGCATTCTGTGAATACCATTAGTGTGTGTGTGTGTGTGTGTGTGTGTGAGGTGTGTGTGTGTATAAATGGCTCAGGACATTAGTGTGTATGTGCACATGTTTAGGTTTGTCAATCCCATCTCAACTACAAAGGTGGAAGGGAAACCAGAGCGGGGAGGGGGTTTCTGCCTCACTGCCCTTGTGGTGGGGGCATTCTAATGGCCGCCTGCTCTGTGATTGGCTGGGTGGGAGGGGATTAAATGACCTCCAATTACCAGAGTGTGGATGGTGAGCTGTGAGGCCAGAGGGAGGGTGTGTGGATTCCAGGATCTGCCAACCACAACAGGATTAAAAAGCCCTGTGTGTGCAAACAGCCCATGGGTCTGTGTGCCCGAGAGAGAGATGTGTCTGTGTGGGGATGAGCACATGGGAATGCCTGTGACAACGGGTTTTGTGTCTTTGTGTGGGGGTATATTTGCCTGTGAGAATGCACATGAGCATGTCTGTATTGTGTGTGTGATTGTAAGAACACAGATGTGTCCCTGTGCCTCTCTCTATTTGACTGCCATTGTGGATGTGCTAGCATGTATCTGTGTCTGGGGGATGTGGGTGAGCTGTGGTGTGTATCAGTGAGTATCTCCATGTCTGTGAGCATGTGTGTTTATGAATATGATTCTTCATGTGTGTCTTTGAGTGTGTGTGTCTTTGTGTGAGACTTCATATGCATGGGTGGGTCTCTGGTTTTCCCTGAGTGGTCTGTGTGTGTGCGCATGTATGAGCATGTATGTGTGTGCATGTACGTGTGTGCATATATATGTGTGCAGTATGTGCATGCGTGCACATGGGTGTATATCGTTAAATGTGAAGGTCTGAGTGACTCAGTGGTTATGAGGGAAGAGGAAGGTCGAAAGCCACTCCCCATCCCACCCCTTCCCAGCTGGTGATCAGAATCCCAAGGCCTCCTCCCTCTGACTGCACATGAGTACACACTTCTGCCAAAGGGCATGAGGACTCCCATGGCCCGGAAGGAGTCTGGCAAGGGCTCTGTGGTGAGAGAGAGCTCTGTGGCTCAGCCCAGGATGGGGGATGTTATGGGTTGGGTTGTGTCCTCCTGAAATGCATATGTTGAAATCCCAAACCCACCATACTTCAGAAGAGACCTCATTTGGAAATTGGGTCATTGCAGATATGCTTATCAAGGTGAGATCACGCTGGAGTCAGGCAGGCCACGAATCCAGTAGGACTATTCATATGAAAAGGGGACATTTGGACACAGACACAGACATGTGTTGAGGGAAGGGGACGTGGAGAGATACAGGGGGAAGAGGCCATCTGTAAGCCGGGGTGAGAAGCCGGGGATAGATCTACTCATGGCCCTCAGGAGGGGCCAGCTCTGCTGACACCTGGGCTTTGGATGTCTCAGCCTCCAGGCCTGGAGATGATACATTTCTGTTGGTTAAGCCACTGGTTTATGGGACTTTGTCACGGAAGCCCGAGCAAGCGGATCCAGGGCTGTGAAGTGCTGAAAGCGCTTCTCCTACGAGCTCCCTGAAGACCCACTTCACAGATATGTGTGCTGTGATCAGCGGCTGCCTCCTCTTCATTCCTCCAGCTCTGAAGCACTCTGTCCCTGAGGCCTCAGTTCAGCAGCCTCCTAGGGGAGACCTTCCAGATAACTCCAGCCCTGTCCCTCTCGCAGTCCCTCCCTGCCCCCAGATCTCACTTTTCTCCAAACTCCCCTGACAAGACTGGGTTTGCCACCTTTTCAAAAGTATGTCTTTTTCTCCTTCATTTTTTCTTCTCCCTGTATACAGCAGGTGCCCACTAAAAGTCTTAGTGAGGGTTCCAGCCTCTTTCTGGACTTGGGGTGGAAAAGAGGACTCGTCCTCACCCCTCCTTCACCCACACCATCCCCCTCATCCATGACCTAACCAACAGCTCCTGCTCATTGCTTGCTTACTGTGTGCT
Source organism: Tarsius wallacei (assembly GCA_963574415.1). NCBI lineage: Eukaryota > Metazoa > Chordata > Mammalia > Primates > Tarsiidae > Tarsius > Tarsius wallacei. The sequence continues at coordinate 17,041 of CAUYQG010268859.1, forward strand.
AGGGCTGGGCTTGATGCTTCAGTGGGGGCCACTTCCTCCACAGAATAACCCCAAAGGGTAGGTGCTATTTTTGACCCCATTTTCCAAACTGAATCACAGGGGGAGAAATGAACAGTCTAAGATCATACCTTAACATTCTTGAATGTTGGATCAGGAAGGAACTTGAGGCATCTGTTGGGTTACCCCCTCTCAGGTGCCCCTGTCTTACAGCTGCAGAAACTGAAGTCCAAGTGGCCTTTCTCCCTCCACCTGTCCCAGGTGCTCCTCAGAGGTCCCCCCTGACCCTAGGATCCTGCTGTTCTAACGGTCCCTGGGCCTCCTTTGCTCTTACAGCTTTGGTACTCCCATAGATGTCAGTGACCAGCAAATGCCTCTTAAGTCTCCCTCCCCTTCCTGAGTTCAGTCCTGAATTTCCACATCTTACGCACGTGGCCTGTGGGCCCCTCAAACTCAGCATGTCTAAAATCCAACTGACCTCGCCTGACCCCAGACTCGAGGCTCCTCCTGGGTTCCCTGGCTCATTACTAGCCTTGCTGCCCCTGCCACTCAAGCCTGAAGCTTTTGACCTCCTCCACCCACCATTCCCACACCCAGTCCACTGCCAGCTCCCGCCAGGTCTTCCTTCTAAATATTTCTCAAATCCACTGTTGTTGCCTGGTTTGAGCCTCAAAGTCTCTCTCTGAGATGTTGACGCCAGCCTCTCATATCCGTTAGAATTAGGTTTGGCTGCTTGAGACAGAAGATCCAAGTGATAGTGACTTCAACAAGTTGCAAGTTTATTTGTCTGTGTTGTAAACCAGATCTGGAGATGGGAGACTCAGGCTGGTATGGGAATTCCATGAAGTTGCGAGAAACCAAGTTCATCCATAGGGTATGACTTTCATCCTCATGGTCCAAGGTGGCTACCTGAGTTCCAGCCATCTCAGCTGTGTTTAGCCAGTAGAAAGGAGGAAGTGGGCCGGGGAGGGGGGCAGGAAAAAGAGGCAAAAGCGATGGGTCAGCCTTTTTTTTTTTTTGAGACACACAGGCAGTGGCACAATCATGACTCACCACAGCCTCGACCTCCCAGGTGATCCTTCCACCTCAGTCTCCTGAATAGCCGGGACTACATAAACACTCCACCATGCCTGGCTAAATTTGGATTTTTTTTTTTTTTTCTTTTGTAGAAATAAGGTCTTGCTATTTTGCCCAGACTGATCTCAAATTCCCTGGCTCAAGCAATCCTCCCACCTCAGCCTCCCAGTGTGCTGGGATTACAGGTGTGAGCTACTGCACCCAGCCTAGGTCAGCAGTCTTTTTATTTATTTATTTATTTAGAGTTGGAGTCTCACCCTGTCGCCCAGGCTGGAGTGCAGCAGCACACTCACAGCCACCCCAGTGTTGACCTGGTCAGCAGTCTTTTAAAGAGGTTTCCCAGAAGCTGCCACATGACAATTTTGCTCAGATGGTATTGGCGGGGGCTCAGTTAAAGCACGACACTGTTGTGGTGGAGGCTGGGAATAGGATCCTTGTAACAGAAGGCCATGTGCCCACCTAAAAATGGGGGAGTTCTCTGATTAAGCAAGAAGTTGAGACTGTGACCTCCTCCCTCCCATGCTGGTCTCCCTCACATTTGTCTCATCTTTGAATTCACCCTGGACATAGTGGCCTGGGTAATCTTTCTAAAATGCAAATTTGTACACAGGGTTGCCAGATGTAGCAAATAAAAGTACAGACTTCACAGTTGAATGTGAATTTCAGATAAGCAATGTAGGAGTGTTTTGCATAAGTGTGTCCTGTGCAATGTTTAGGATATTTTACTAGAAAATGATTTGTTATTTATCTGAAATTCAAATGTAACCGGGTGCCCTATATTTTATCTATCCACCCTATCCTTACACCTTTCACATCCTCAGGAAAAGATCCAAGCTCTTAGGGAGGATTTGCTTGGCCTTTGGCAATCTCCCTCCCCCACAGACCCACCAGGTCCTTGTTCTTTGAACAAGCTTTGTGCTGCTCCTGCTGTCTCCAGGCTCCTAGCTCCATCTTTGGCCTTGACTACCCTTCTGCATCTGCATCCAGAAGGGCCATGGCATCTGGGGCTTTATATTCCTGGGGGCGCAGAGACAAGCAAAATGATGAGTTCAAGGCCACACAGCAAAGGGGGTTGGAGCGGCCACCTGGGCATGACTCCCTCTACAGTGCTCTCTAACCCCGGGTGGCTCATGTGGATCCAGCACCGGGCCTCTGTCTCCCAGCCCTTCATTCCCCGCAAGCCGACATCTGGGCATGCCACCCCCCAGCACGCAGGGGGTTAAACCAGCCTTGGAGTCGGGAGCCAGAGCCCATGGAGTCCTGCCTGACAATGAAGCTAATGAATCCCTCTTTGCCGTTTTCTCTCGCACAATAACATTTAATCATCATTTGCACAGCAGATGAGAAGTTTGCGGCAGATGCAATTCTGCGTGAGTGGCGATTTCTGCGTGGAGGCACCATTCCTGCTGTCCCCAGCACACCTGACAATCTGGGTCTGAGGCAGGCTGCACCCCAGAAAGGGCGTGTGTTTCATCCACGTGCTGGGATCTGACTCCACGCACATGTGGCAGACGGCCTTTGGAGGCACATGTCTCTTTGTATGCATGCTTGCCCATGGAGACAGGAACATGGGGAGTGACTGTGGGTGGTACCCGTGGTGGGCCTGCCTGAAGGCGCATGTGGACGGAGGTGGCTAGGCACCTGAGGATACAGGGTCTGGAAGTGGAAGTACATACGTGTAGACAGGCAGATGCACAGGGGTATACACCATTTCATGTGCATGCGTGCTTGGTGTTGATCTGAGCATTTGTTGCAGGATACATGTTTGTGTAGGTGCTTGGAGGTGATAGGTATATTATGTCTACACACACAGACCCATGCGCTTCCATGTGCCAACTCCTCCATGGGCATCATACCCTTGAACTTAGAGCTTGTAACGGACTGTTCCTGAGGTCACACATGCTTTCCTGGGCACGCACACAAATGTGCATATAATTAAGAGTGAGCACAACACATCTGATGGTATACACATGCATGTCTGGGGACACACATATGTTCATGAATGTATGTGTTTGAAAATATGTTTGCTCATTGAAGAGTACCAGTACATGCATGTAAGAGAACACATCTATGGAAGGTACGTGTATGCTCTGAGTACAAACATGAGTGTGCACATGAGAGCTTGCCTCTAGTACACACACTGGGTGCTGGCATATGGCCATGTTTGCAGACCTGCAGGGAGATACTCTGTGTTCATGGTTGTGAACATGCACGGGCGTGCATCGTGCATACAGGTGGGAACGTTTCTGAGGGTACACAATGCACGCACGTGTCAAGTGCTGGCATGCTCGTGCATGCACTGAAGCGTGAGCCCTCTCGCCTCAGAGCGAGAGCTGACAGGGTTACATTTTCCAGAGGCTCAGCAACCAGTGACAGAGCTGGCCTGAGAGCGCTCGCTGGCAGGAGGTAAGTGGAGCTGCTGATTCGTGACCTGGGGCCGGGCTGCCATGAAGGCTGGCTGACGGATGCGGGCGCTTAGCCGCCCCCTATGACAGCAGCCGGCTCTCTGAGCTGCCTGAATCAGGAGGTGGGAGGGCAGTTCTTGACCTGTGGTGCTCGATGCTGGCTTCCCGTCCCCCTCCCTGGTGTGTGTCCAGGCCACGCACGTGCAGGCACACACACACTGGTACACGCCAGAGACGCAGACCCAGCGTGGACAGCGGCCAGCCTCCTGGGCCCCACCTCCACCTTGTTCCCTGACTGCCGTCCATCCGGGGTGTCTCCCCTTCTCACCAGCCTGCTTCTCTCTCCTCCTCACATACCCCCAGAAACTCCGCTCAGAATCCGAGTCGCCTGGGCCCTGTGCAGGGCCGTGGTGGGTTATGTGAAACAGTTCCAGGCCCTTACAGATGCTGTGCCCTTGAGCAAGGCCCTAAGCTTCTGTGAGCACGGGCTTCCTCACCCCATCCTCATAAAACAGGGCTAATAAAAGTACCTGCTTAAAATGAAACAAGGCAAGTTATGCAAAGTACTAAACACAGTCAACATGGCGCTTGATCTCCGTGGGTTCTCCCTACATTAGCATTGATTATGTTCAGTGCTGAGAACAGTGCCTGGCATGCAGCAAGTGCTATGTAAGTGTGCTGTCACCGTCATCATCACCATCACTGTCGTTGTCATGAATATTCCTGGTTCGGAATTTCTCGGCCAATTGTACATCAATTCTTGTTCAAGACCCTGAATACTCTCTTATCCCACGATAATTATGGTGGTGGTAATGATGATGATGATAAAAGGAAGTTTTTTTTTCTTTCCGTTTTCCTGGATTCCTTGTCAGGAGGGCAAACATGGTCAATGTCATTCTCGAGCTCCTCGATAGAGGTGGGCCTGCCCATTTGAAGGCTGGAGTTGGGGCGGCCGCATTCTCTGCCTAACACAGGCAGAGGATTTGGAATGCCTGGGAGCCTGGTGGGAACCCATGAGACAGATGACCCTGGTTGTGGGCCCACAGGACCCTCCTCTGGGACTCTGAGTCATCAGAAACTCATGGAATGCTTAGTGTGAGTGGGCACCTTGCAAGGTGCTGGACACACTGGATTTCACTCTGTGCTGGCTCAGCGCCTGGTGCAGACAGGAAATGTGAATATAGTGGCTGGAAGCAAAGAGGGCCGAGAGGATGTCACCTTTCCCTCCACGCCCTACCCCGGGACTAGCAGAAACTATGGGGAGACTCGAGAACTGGGGAGGAAACTCCCCAGGCTGTGGAGAGCAGTGGTGAGTAGAGGATGGAACTCTCCCAGGTCACAGGCAAAGACTCGGAAATACACCAGGACATTGGCGTTCAGGGCATACTGTGTCCTGGGCACTGGGTGTGTTGCTGATGGGGTAGTTTCTGGGGGCCAGAGCACCTGAGCTTAAATCTTAGTATCTCCACCCAGTAGTGCCTCAGTTTTCTCACCTATAAAATGGTGACTCAGCTGGGTGCTGCGGCTGATGCCTGTAATCCTAGCACTTTGGGAGGTGGAGGCAAGAGGGTTGCCTGAGCCCAAGGACTCAAGACCAGCCTGGGCAACTTGGTGAGACCTCGTCTCTACATTAAATCAAAAAATTAGCTGGGCGTGCTGGCGTGCACCTGTAGTTTCAGTTACTTGGAAGGCTGAGCCCAGCAGGTCGAGGCTGCGGTAGCTGTGAGCGTGCCACTGCACTCCAGCCTGGGTGGCAGAGTGAGACTTCTACGCCATAAATAAATAGTCGAGATGTAAAATGGGGGATTTCCTCCTTGGGTTGTTGTGTTAATTAAATGTGTTAATTCCTGTGAAGTGCTTAGAGCATGCAAAAAATGCTCAGAGAGTGTCAGATATTGCTATTGCATTTTATTCTCACTACAACCCTACGGAGTAGGTGTTCTGAGTGTGTGCACTTTATGGACAGGAATACAGAGGCACAGAGAGGGTAAATAACTTTTCTAGAGTCACACAGCAGGGAAATGGTAGAGTCGAAGACTTAGAAGGTGACTCTGAATAAATAATGTTCCTTATTTCTGGCAATATCTTTGACTCTGTGTGACCTTGGGCAAGTCATTTCCCATGTGTGGGGTCTGGCAAGATGTTCAAAGGGCCTGTGACTTCATGTCTATGTGTCCCTCTGGACATGTCATCTCTCAGTAACCTCCTTCTTGGCAGGGTCAGAATCTGTCAAGGCAACCAGTGCCTGTGGAAGGAACAGACTTGGAGGCAAGGGACCTGTGTTGTCCCAGTTCTGTCCCAGACCAGTCAAGAGACCTTGAACCAGTCACTCAATTCCTCTGGGTCTCACTCTCTCCCACAGAGATGGCAACAACCAACCTCGCATGGTTTGGGACCCTGTATGTGTGAGACAGGCACACGTGGGGGAGAGAGCTGACTGCATATCTCCACAGTGGCCCCCAAGTTACCATGCCCATTGGTGGCATGACTGCTGGGGTCAAAGGTTAAGAGTCCCACATGGGATGAACTGAGGTTCCCAAATATCCCCCCGACTTGTGCCTGCTGCACTCACCCCACACCCTGCCACTGGCCACCTTCGATGGACTTTAAGACTCAAGTTGAGCAGATCACCAAGTTCCTTCGCCTGGCCTTCAAGTTCTGTCCAGAATCATCTCCAGTCAGACCTCCCCGTCTCACATCCACCACACTTCCGCCCTGAGATCCACACCCTTCTTGCCTCCCCCCACACTTGCATCCCTCGCAGATGTTCTCTCCACTTGCAGTGCTCCTGCTGTCTTGGCCAGCTCACATCTCATATTCATTCTTCAAGATTCAGTTGAAGCCACTTCCTCTGGGAAGCCCTCCAGGAATCTTTCTCCAGCGTTTCCAGGACCTGTTCTGCCAATTTTGTGACAATGCTTACCAAACACATTATTACTGGCTGTTTCTGCTTCCTACCCCTCCTCCTTCCTCCCAGTTAGGCCTTGAGCTATTGGAAGGCAGGAACTGCTTATCAGCTGTGTAGCCTCAGGCAGGCTGCTACTCTTTGAACTTCAATATCGCCACCTGTGAACTGGGGCTGGCAGTACCTGACTGAGAAGAACTCATCCAGGTAACGCATTCAGGACACATTGGCCGTTTCTGGATATACCACAGGGGACCTTGGCACATGTGGAGGGAGTGAATGGGAGCTCCCTGGGGGGAGGAGGGGTGTTAAAAAAAGGTCAATGAGGAATTACTGAGCCCCTTCCCCATGTCAGGAAGGCACTGAGATCAGAACTTCACATTCACAATCTCTTTAAGCCTTTTTTTTTTTTTGAGTTGGAGTCTCACTCCGTTGTCCAGGCTGGAGTGCAGTGGCACACTCACGGCCACCCCAGCGCCGACCTGCTGGGCTCCGTGATCCTTTTGCCTCAGGCTTCCAAGTAGCCGGAACTACAGGCATACACTACCATGCCCGGCTAACTTTTGATTTATTGTAGAGATGAGGTCTTGCCAAGTTGCCCAGGCTGGTATGGAACCTGCGGGCTCAGGAAATCCACTCGCCTCGGCCTCCCAAAGTGCTGGGATTACAGGCTGAGCCACTGAGCCCAGCCTCCTTTAAGCCTTTTAACGACACTTTAAGGGGGAGACTGTCATCACCATTTTACAGATAAAGAAGCTGAGGCTTCTGCAGTGGGGGACCTTGATGAAGGATACCCAGCCAGTAGGAGTGGAATTCAGGGCAAATTAATGTGCAATAAATCCCTTGGGGGTGGGGAGGGGATGAGGTGGTAGGACAAAGAGCCTGTGTCTCACTATCCTATGGCTTAGAGCTGAAAGCTCGGGTCCTTCACCTGGGGTCCATGATGGGAAGACTGATGGATTTCTAGGCCAGACAGGGTCTCCAGCAGGTCCAGTGGCTCCTGACCCCTCTGTCTCCTGCCAACCCTTCTGCCCCAGCCAAGTCCTGGAGCTGCCCAGCTTGTCCTCTCTCGGCACCGCTGCTATGTCGGTGTGGCTTGAGACTCAAGGGGGCCCCAGGTCACTGGGGGCATCCCTGTCCCCCACTGTCAGGAAAAGGGGGAGGGCAACTGGAGCAAGGGAGTGCGCTCAGGCCTGGGAAGCAGACACACTGGGCTTCTAAGAACAACAAAGATAAGAATAGTAACAAAGGCTAACATTTATTGAACACCTACTATGTGCCAGGCACTGTCCTAACCACATGTTTGTGCATCCATCCATATATCCACCCACCCATCATCACTTATTCATATAGCCATCCAGTGAGTCTCTCCTATGGGCTAGACTGTCTGAGGCACTGGGGTTTATCAGTGAACCAGAGCCTTTTTAAAGTCCTGAGTAACCAGAAAGCTGGGGCTGTTATCATGAGATGGGGGAGACAGAGAGTGCAGAGCGGGGGAAAGACGATTATTTCAACTTTGGACATGTTAAGTTTGAGATTCTCTTGGTCAACCAAGAGGACATGTCAAGCAGGAAATTGACTGTACCATCTAGACACCAGGGCAGATGTCCAGGCTGGAGGCTGACAGGGGAGTGGCCAGCTTCTAAATGGAACTGAAAGCCATGAGGCTGAAGGAGGGCTCAGAGAGGGAGGGCGGTTGAAGGCCAAAGTCTGAGTCCTGGGACATCTGAGTTAAGAAGTCAGAGAGGTGAGGAGACACCTGCTTAGAAGATGGAGAACAAGTGACCAGTGAGGTGGGAGGAAGAAGAGGAGAATGTGGAGTCCTGGAAGTCAAGTGAAGAAAGCCAAGAGGGGACAATTCATTCATTCACTTGCCCTTTCGCTCAGCCAAGTCTCCATCCAGCTCTTCATTCATTCATTTACCCAACAAGCATGCTTCCGGTGTTCATGGTGTGCCAGGCACCAAGCTAGGGGAACATTTCCCGGTCCGCATGGTAGTTTAGCTTGTGTTTTGGGGTGGGGAAGATAGACATGGTAACACAGCAGGGTCTGGTCTAACCTCCACCTACCTCTTTATTGCCTGGAGGCCTTGTTAAAACACAGACTTCTCCCCTTTCCCCAACCCCATGTCTAGCAAGCTCCCAGGGGATGCTGCTGCTGGCCCCGGGGCCACACTTTGAGAACCAGCGAAACAGAGAAAGGAACCCCTTCCCAGGGGATCTTGGAGAGGAAGGCAGGAACCTGGCCTGCAGCTCTCAATGCAGAGTCCCTGCAGGCCTTGACCTGAGAACGAAAGGGCTGGGCTCCCGGGAGCTCAGGGGTTCTAGGGCGGACAGAGAAGGGTGGGGGTGAAAAAGAGGTCAGGTCTTTCATCCCCCAGCTCCATCTGTCCCTCAGCGACCCCCAGCACCCAGAGTCCTCAGGGAGTGTGGTCCTGGAGTTGGGAATGGCGACCTCAGAGTTTGAATCAGCTCCTAAGGCCGCTCTCTGTTCGCCACCCCCGCCCCAGCGTTGATCTAGCCTCCATCTGCACACCTCCCAAGATGAGTAGCTCGCTCGCAGACACTCAGCTCAGCTCCGACTGTAAGAAAGGCGTTTTTGAACAGAAATCTAGGAAATGTGCATGAATGCCGAGGCTGGGCCCACTTCGCTGCGGGGGTGGGGGCGGGGGGGCCCAGGGCCACGTCCTGGGCGGGGCTTGACCTTCGGTCGCCGCTCTGTCTCGCGCGCAGTGCTGGTGCTGCTGATCCTCACCCTCAGGCGCCACCACAAGAGCCACCTGAGCTCGGACGAGGACGAGGACATGCGGGACAACGTCATCAAATACAACGACGAGGGCGGCGGGGAGCAGGACACGGAAGCCTACGACATGTCGGCGCTGCGGAGCCTCTACGACTTCGGCGAGCTCAAGGGCGGCGAAGGGGGCGGCGGCGGGGGCCCGGGCGGGGCCGCGGGGCCGGGCGGGGGCGCGGGCGCGGGCAGCCCCCCGCAGGCGCACCTGCCCTCCGAGCGCCACTCGCTCCCGCAGGGGCCGCCGAGCCCCGAGCCGGACTTCTCGGTGTTCAGGGACTTCATCAGCCGCAAGGTGGCGCTGGCGGACGGGGACCTGTCGGTGCCGCCCTACGACGCCTTCCAGACCTACGCCTTCGAGGGCGCGGACTCGCCGGCCGCCTCGCTCAGCTCGCTGCACAGCGGCTCGTCGGGCTCCGAGCAGGACTTCGCCTATCTCAGCGGCTGGGGCCCGCGCTTCCGGGCCCTGGCGGCGCTCTACGCCGGCCACCGCGGGTCCGACGAGGCCCCGGCCTCCTAGCTCCCGTCCGCCGTCGGGGCGCGGCCGCCCCCCGCCCAGGGCCCGGCTGAGCCCGAGGACAGCGCGTTTCCCCGCCCTCCCCCCCGCCTTCCCCTCTCCCGCGGCGGCCGGACGCGAGGGGGCGCTTGCCGGGGCGGACCCTGCGACCCCTCCTCCTCTGGGGGCGCAGCTTTGGGGCCCAGAGGTGCGGGATTCTGACCAACGTCATTAAAACAGGCGCGACCGGGCACTGCGTGGCTCTGGGGCTGGAGGGGGCCGTGGGGTGGCGTTGCTGCTTCGGGAAGGGGCGGGTTACTCGGTCCTGGCCTGGGGGAGAAGAATGCTGGAGCCAGGCCGCTGCCCTCACTCCAGGTTTCCCCCCATCAGAGTTAAGAGGAAGGAAGGGCTGTTCATTTACTAAGCACCTACTGTGTGCTGGGACGCTGTACAGAGACCAACCATCTTAGTCGTCTAAGACCTGAACCTGAGGTGGGGTCCTGCACGAAACAGAAGGGGAAAGCCCCCCAGAGAAGCGGCTGTGACCTGTCCAAGGACACCTCGCTAGTGAATGTTGGAGCCTCTGGCGCTGACCTGCTGCCTGGCCTTGGGCAAGTCATCTCACTTCTCTGGGCCTCAGTTTCCTCATCTGTCAAATGGGGTTAATAACAGAACCTACCTCGAAGAGTTGTGAGGATAAAAAGGGTTCACAGGTGTCAAGTGGTTAGGACAGTGCCTGGCACATAGTAGGTGTTCATAGGGCAAGATGACAGCCTCACATTGTTATTATGTGTCAAACAACGCATCACAAAGTCTCGCTTTCCATCTTGCTAATTGCAAATATTCTCA
>CAUYQG010268862.1:0-18121 GCA_963574415.1 Tarsius wallacei
TTACATATTGTAACTTACATTTTCTTTTATTAACATTCTTTGTATCACTTTTTAAATTTATATATTTTAAGTCTTTGTGATATATTACATTGAAAAATACACTCCTTTTCTTTCATGGACATTGGAGACTCAGAAGGGGGAACGTGGGAGGGGAGGGAGGGATGAAAAATCACCTATCAAGTGTGAGGGTGGTGGGAACACTTAAAGCCCAGACATTTTCACCACCATATAATGCATCCATGTAATCAAAAACCATTTGTATCCCTAAACCAATTTTTTTTTAAAGAAAAGCAGTAACTTGAAAAATAAAAACAACCACAACAACAACCCCCCCCCCCCAAAAGTCCTTAGTTCTGCTCTAAGGCACTGGTCTTTTTTTTTTTTTTTGAGTTGAAGTCTCACTCTGTCACCCAGACTGGAGTGCAGTGGCACGCTCCCGGCCACTGCAGCCTCAACTTGCTAGGCTCCGGCGATCCTTCCGCCTCAGCCTTCCAAGTAGCCGGAACTACAGGTGCGCATTACCACGCCCAGCTAATTTTTTTGACTTATTGTAGAGATGAGGTCTGGCCAAGTTGGCTGGGTGGATCTCGAACCCGCGGACTCAGGCAATCTACTTGCCTCAGCCTCCCAAAGTGCTGGGATTACAGGCTGAGCCACCGAGCCCGGCTGGCACTGGTCTTAATACAAGGTCCTACACCTAATTCAGATTTTTTTTTTTTTGAGTTGGCTCTCACTCTGTTGCTCAGGGTGGAGTGCAGTGGCACAATCACAGCAGCCTGCAGCCGCAACCTCCTGGCTCAGGTGATTCTTCCGCCTCAGCCTTCTAAGTAACTGGGACTATAGGTGCAAGCACCACACCTGGCTAATTTTTGATTTTTTTGTTGTAGAGATGGAGTCTCGTTACATTGCCCAGGATGGTCTTGAACCCTGGGCTCAAGCAATCCTCCCACCTCTGCCTCCCAAAGTACTGGGATTACAGATGTGAGCCACTACACTCGGCCTAATTAGGATTTTAAGGGCAACAAATATTCACCTGTTAATGGATATTAATTGGCTTCTAGACCCAAATGTATAGGGAGCTCTCCTTCCTCCCTCTCCTTTTATCTTTCTTTTTCTGTCTTTCTTCCCCTCCCCCAGTTGCTATCTCTGCCTCTCTTTGCCCTTGTCTTTTGCTCCCCACAGCTCTCCATTCTCAGCTCTTGCTCCACTCCACCGTTCCCTCCCTCCCTCCCTTTCTCTCTCTGTCTCTGTATTCATGTGCATTTTTGTTTCCCTATCTCTGTCTCTTCTTTCTGGTCTCTTTTCTCCCCTCCCCCACTTTGTGTCTCTGTGACTCCACATGGTATCTTCGGGTCTCTCTGTCTTCATTTCTCCCTCACTTCCAGCGTTTTTGCTTTTTAGTTTCTCTCCATTTCTGTTTCTCTCTTGCCTCATGTCTATTTTTCCCCTGTATCTCTGCATCTCCCTTTTATGTCTCTCTCCTTGTCTCATGTTCTCTCTCTTTCTGTTTCCCTTTCTCCAGTCTTTCTCCTATTTCTTTCCCTCCTGGTCTCTCTCTCTCCCTATTCATTATTTTTTTGTGCATATGTGTGCACATATGTGTGTGTGCATGTGTGGCTAGGTGTCTGGACCTCTTTCCTTTTATTTGTCAGTCTCTTTATTTGTCTCATTCTCTTTCTTTCTCTCTCTGCTTCTATCTGTCTCTCCATCCCCTCTGACTTCCTGACTTCTCCCTCTCTCTCTCTCTCTCTCTCTCTCTCTCTCTCATCCACATGTGACTCTGTGTGTTTGCTCCACACCAGGTCTTTTGTCTACATGACCTTCATTTTTGTAACGACTTGTAGGCAGGGGCTTTGCCTAAGCTCAGCTTCACCCACAGATACCTGCATTTCTCGGTGGACTGAGAGGACAGTGGTGGGTAAGAAGAATGAGAGAGATCTTTGAGTGCATGTACACATCCTGGCACCTTTCTTAATTCCTCCAAATTCAGTACTCCTGCCTGCAGGCCTAGGGCAGAGTAGAGAGTGGAGGGTGGTGGGGGGTGGGAAGGGGAGGTGCTTGCACCCTGCTGCCAGGGAAGAACACCCTGGGCAGACATCTGGATGGGGTTGGGTGCAGGTGGGGGTTACCGGAGCCACTGGGATCTGGCTTCCTCTCTGGTTTCAGCCCTTTCATGACACAGATGCTCTCCATGACCAGCTTGACAGGGCCTGGTGGGTTCTGCATCGACTTCACCAGTGAGATGTCGCTCTGGTTCAGGGTGTCGAGCGCAGCCAGGGCAGCCTCAAGTGCCGGCATCGCCTCGGCCAGATCCCCCTCGCATTCGTTCTGTGGGCAGCATTGGAAAAAAGGGGTTGAGTGCCCGGTGCCCAGCACGCGCGGAGCAAGGCAGAGATCTACTCCTACAAAAAGTACAGGAAGTGGGAAGAGGTACTTCCAGCCTGGATGCCCTTCAGGGGAGTACCTCTCCCTGGAGCTCCAGGCTGGCTCTAACCATTGACCAGCAGGAAGGACACGTGCATGGCCATTAGGAGCCGTGGTCTGGATGACCTGAACATTTGAGCATTTGACTCTTTTGTGATCTTAAAAAATCAAGCTTTTGGTTTTTAACACATTCCCAAGAGATATATGAAATGAGCAACTTCACACCTGCTGGCCAGGAATGAGTTGAGGGATGAAGAACAGGAAGAGGCTTCAGGGTGAGACACAGACGGGAAGAGGGTGAAGGCAAGTTTCGGAAGAAGTTATGAGGAGTGGGAGGCCAGAGGTAGGGTGAGGGTCCAGGGTGTATTGCATGCCCTCAGAAAGGGTTGAGGTGAAGACAGTGGTAGGGTGAAGCTTGGGGACAGGGCAAGATAAAGAATGGGAATAGAGATTAGAGCTGGGTAAGGAGTCCAGGATAGGACTGAGCTCAGAGAAATGAGGTGACGTGTGTTTTGTCCATTATTTGTTAATTTAAACACAAAATTAATAAGATGAAATACTATTTAGCCATAAAAAGTAGTGAAGCACTGATATCTGCTAAATAAAATATGAGTGAACTTTGAAAACATTATGCTACATGAAAGAAGACAGACACAGAAGGCTACTTGTTGTTCTATGATTCCATTTATGTAAAAGGTGAAGAACAGGCCAATCCAGAGGCAGGAGATAGGATTGCCAGGGGTTGAGGAGAGGGAGAGATAGAGAGTAACTGCTGACAGGTATAGGTTTCCTTCAGAAAGGGTGATGAGAATGTTTTAGAATTAGATAGTGTTGATGGTTGCACAACTTTGTGAATATACAGAAAACCACTGCACTGCACAATTTAAAAGGCTGACTATTAAAGGCAGTGAATTATATCTCAATTTTTAAAAAAGAAAACAAGCTTAATATTATAGGATTTTAGAAGAGGAAGGGACTTTATAGATTACTTAGTAATCCAATTACCAAATTACACACACACACATACACACAAAAGGTTCCAACGGGTAAAATGTGTTAGCTAACGTCACGAAGCTGGTTAGTGACAGAGCCAGGCTGGCTCCTTGCTCAGTGAATTCCGTTAGCCTCTCGAGTCCCAGGAGTGATCACACAGGCAAGATTGAAGTGAAACACCACAAAAGAATGTCAATTCTTAGACAACTTAAATCAGCATGTGGTGAAGTTTTTATATCTCACAGGTTTATTGTGATAGGCAAACAAAACAAATGTTGTTTTGCCTTTCCACACATGTGTGTTCATGCACATGTCTATGTATATACGTGTGTATATTTAATAGATTATCTATTTTAGGTTTCTGCTTTTCGTATAAACTTCTAGCAATGTTTTATTTGACTTTATCATAGTAAAACACCACCCCCGCCCCATATGAGCCATGTCAGATGTCCCCAATATCAAATGGAATGTCCTGTTTCAGATGGCAATAATGGCTCACTCCCAAGGGCAACTCCATTTGCCCATCCTGCATCCCTAGACATGCACCAAAGCACAAGGCGAGAGGAGGAAGAATCAAAGCAGGTTTCTGCCATGTCTCACAGTCAGCTTCAGAAAGGGTTTGGTGGTCGAGGAGGCCAAAGGTGCTGGCTCAGCCATGGCATGGGAGACTTAGTAGATTTCAATGGTGTCAGCCTCCCAAGGCTTCACATCTTTGTTTCATGTTATTTCTTATAACTGGCCAGATGATAGTGGCCTATACTTGGTTCATGCCCCCTCATGGTCTGACAGCTTTGCTTCCTTTCCTAAGGGACAAGGGCTAGGTTTTAGCTCAGTCCTGGAGCAAGCTAGTGTATCAAGTGACTAAAAAGGCCTCTCATTGTGACATTTTCTGAACTAGTGATTCTCAACTCTGCTTGTGCATCAGAGTCACTGAGCAGCATTTTATTGATTGATTGATTGATTGAGTCAGAGTCTCACTCTGTCGCTCAGGCTGGAGTCCAGTGCACACTCATGGCCACCCCAGCGTCCACCTGCTGGGCTCCAGCAATCCTTCCGCCTCAGCCTTCCAAGTAGCCAGAAGTACAGTCATGTGCTATCATGCCCAGTTAATTTTCTGTTTATTGTAGAGTCAAGTTCTCTACAATAAATAGACAAGACAAGTTTGCCTCAGCCTCCCAAAGTGCTGGGATTACAGGCTGAGCCACTGAGCTCAGCCCTGAGAAGCATTTATAGAACTTCTTCATGGTCAAGCCCCACACTCAGAGATTCTGATTCATTTACAGTCTGGGTGGGGACTGAGCATCTGCATTTTTAGAACTCCAAAGGTGATTATGACACACGATCAAAACACTGAAAACAAAGGGTAAGAGAAAACAGACTTCAATGCCCAACAGAGGACTGGCTACTTGATGTATGATGCACCTGCTCAAAATGGTCATTAAGATAATTATATGACATTTTGGAAAAACAATTGTGATAGGATGTTAAGTGGGGGAAAAGGCATGATGGAAATCACAATTATGCTATGATTGCAAAAATATAAAACAATTCATGTGTATGGATGGGGACTAGAAGGAAACTTCTAATTGAAGTTGCAAATCAAGAAGGTGCTAAAGGTAGTTCTTAAAAATTCTTACATATTTGTCACTGCAACATTTCTGTCTATGGTAAAAAACATTATAATAAAAAATGGCCCCTGGCTGAGCATGGTGGCTCATACCTGTAATCCCAGCACTCTGGGAGGCCAAGGTGGAAGGATTACTTGGGCCTAGGAGTTTGAGACCAGCCTAGGCAACACAGTGAGACCCCTATCGCTAAAAAAAATAAAATAAAATAAAATACATTGACCAGGTATGGTGGCATGTGCCTGTAGTCCCAGTTACTCAGGAGGTTGTAGTGGGAGGACTGCTTGAGTCCAGGGGTTTGAGGCTTTGGTGAGCCATGATCTGGCCACGGCACTCCAGCCTGGGCAACAAAGTGGGACACACACAAAACAAACAAACAAAACTCAAAAAATGATCCCTGTGTCTTAGCAACAGGACTGTTTAAGAGAGATGCAGCTCAGTGCATGCCTGATTCCATTTGGACGGCTGAGCCCCTACTACGCGTTAAGCACCCTACTGGGCACTATCCCATGTTATGTCATTTCTGGGAGTGTGAGGAGACTGAAGGAAATTAGCAGCCTTCGTGTACAGAAGAACCCTGAATGGCTTAGGAAGGGATTGTGGCCCACACGCAAGCCTCGGGGAAACTGCAGAGCAGACATGGGTTTCTTCTCCTCCCTGGATAGTTTCTTCCACCTCCTGACTCACCTCCAGGATGGGGGATGGGATGGCAGAGCATTAAACCTCACCCTTTGCACTGAAACCCGAGGTAGTGGTTACTGCCAGGAGTGGGTGTGGTGGGGAATCATGGGTCATCTCCTTATAAACCTCGGGTCATTGCTCACCTTCCTCCTGCTCCAGCAGGTCGCTATTTCCCCCTGACGTTACAGAGCAGAGTCCTGGGTGTGCTGGTCTCCCACCCTACGGTATCCACATGTGGAGAGAGACTGGCCCTTACACACAGGCAAGTTCCCTTGGTATAGAGCAAAGAATAACAGTTTTGGAGAACAGCTAACGTGACCAATAAGCTCTGGCACATGCTACAAACTTTACCCATTTTTCTCTTAGTATCCCCATTTTACAGATGTGGAAACTGAGGCTAGGAAGGGCAGGACAAAAATTGAGCCCTGAGGTGATCTAGCCCTGTAAAGAGCCACAGAAGAATTGCCAATTCATGTGCTTGAGGAGCCAGATCACTGATATGAGCAAGCGAAGGGGCTGGCTGGAGATCTGGTGAATTGGAACACACAGGGGCAGGATCTAGTCAGTGCCCAGGAACGCAGGTCCAAAGTTACCAGAATGCCTGGTTTGTTTTTTTTAAAAGAAAAGTTGAAAATTAAGAATTTTACTTGGAATCTCCTGATTTTTATAAGTTGATAACTATTTCTGATTTTTAAAAAAATATTGTGTCTGTCACCGTGTGGTGCTCCCTGGAAGCCAGTCTGCAGCTTCTGGAACAATGGTAAAAAGTGAGGGCTTTGGAATCAAAGAGCTCTGGGTTTGAATGCTGATTCTGTCAGTTAGTAGCTGTTTGACTTTGGAGAAGTTGTTTATGTTCTTGTATCATGATTTCCTCCTCTGTAGCCTGGGAATGATACCGTTTGCCTTGTAGGGTGGTGAGGATGATAACAGACAAAGTAAATCAAGTTGATAACAGGTAAATTTCCATGAGGGAAGAGATTTTGTCTTATTCATTCCTATTTCCCCACTGCCTAGAAAAGTACCAGCACATAGCAGATGTTCAATAAGCATTTGTTAAATGAAGCATTGTGTGACTCTGAGACCAGGGGTCAGACTGCCAGGGGATCTACCAGGTCAGGTTTCAGGACTCATTAGCGAGAAGCCAATCTAAAATGCCAATTTCTTTCAAGAAAATTCCCCATGACCTATTTATGAAAGAAGCCAGACATAGGCTACTTCTAGCTTAAACCTTTGTTTGAAGAATAGTTGAAATAATTTTCTGCCAAGTGGGGGCATAGGGACAAGTATCTTAAGCTAAGTGCCATGAACCTTGGATTAAAATCCCATTATTTTGCTGTGCAGCTCTGGAAGGTCATTTTACCACTGAATCTCAATGCCATCAGCTCTCAGACATGGATACTTGTCATCGCCAAGACTCAAGGTCGTTGTGACTCTCAGATGGAATCACATACTCCAAAGTGCTTTGAAAAACATATAATATCACATCAATGTTAATCTTCTATATTTGAATGTAGGTCAAGCCCCTCCCAGGACTATATCTTCTTTGGTACAAGAATCACCTTCGAATGGGGTCCTCTAGGTTCAACATTTTGCCATTCGACAAGTATTTGTTCCACACCGACAACATGCTAGGTATAATTGAGCAAAAGTGTGATGGAGGTGAAGGAGACAGCTATGTGGAAACCTAAACGAAGAGCATTCTGGGCAGAGGGAATAGCCAGTGCAAAGGTTCTGGGGTGGGAGTGTACCTTGTGTTTATTTAAAGAATAGCCAAAATGCCAGTGTGGCCAGAGCAGAGTGAATGAGAGAAAGTAGCAAGAGATGAGGTCAGAATATGCTGGATCTTATAGGCCCTGACTCTGAGTGAGATGGAGATTATTTGGAAAACAATAATATTTCCTGGAGAGAGTCAGGTGTCAGAAAGACCTGCTTAATCACTTCCTAGTTATGTGATGCTAGGAGTTGCAAGATAGGCATGTCCACACACATTCTGCAGGTCTATCTCCCTTCCTGTCTTCTCAGTTCCTTCTACCTTGATTCCTTGAGCAATGGCAGCCGCGGCATTTGCTTCTTTTTCATCTGCCTGCACCAGAAATTTCTTGGCATCGGCTTGTCTTGTCTCCTCTTCAATTTTCACCATCATCTTAGCAGTCTCCTCGGAGGTGAGGATGAGTTGAGGTTGAAGAGCAGTCAATTCTACTTGCATGACTGCCACCTGGCAAGGAGAGAGGAGTATGAGGAATCCAGGGTTAGCTGTATTGATGCTGAAAACAGCAAAGTTGGCAATCATTGAAATGATTCTCCAACCTGTGATGTGCAGAAAATAGGTACTGATGATGACATGGTACTGGGTATATATTTTTTGGCTAGTGGTGATCTCTTTGGTCTTTCAACACTTATTGAGGTTGTGGTTATCAAGCACTGTGCTAGATACTCTTGCATATAATAGAAAACAAAAAATGTGGTTGGGCAGAGTGGCTCATGCCTGTAATCCAGCACTTTGTGAGGCCAAGGGGGAGGACTGCTTGAACTCATGAGCTCGAGACCAGCCTAGGCAGCATAGAGTGACCCTGTCTCTACAAAGAAAAAAAAATAGCCAAGCATGGTAGTGTGTGCCTATAGTCCTATTTGCTTGGGAGGCTGAGGTGAGAGGATCACTTGAGCCCAGGAGTTGAAGGCTGTGGTGAGCTATGATTGTGTCACTGCAATCCAACCTGGGACACGGAGTGAGACTGCAATTCAAAAAGAAAAAAAAAAGAAAGAAAGGAAAATTTTAAAAGACATAGTTTCTTCCTTCATTGAGACTACATTCTATAGTGTTGGAGGCAGGGATAAGTTAAAAAAACGAAAAAGCTACATTTTTTTAAGGCTGTAAAGGAAACATGCATAACAGACACCTGGGATAAAAGAAACTTTAAAGGCTATTTTTTCCAACAGCGTTGTGGACTGAATGTTTGTGTCCTCCCCAGATTCACATGTTGAAACCTAATCTGTAATTTGATGGCATTTGGAGGTGGGGCCTTTGAAGGTACTTAGAGTTAGATGAGGTCATGAGGAAGTAACAAGCTTTTATAAAAAGAGAGACATAAGATCTGTCTCCTTCTACCATGTCAGGACACAGCAAGACGGTGGCTGTCTACAAACTAGGAAGAGAGCCCCCCCAAACATTGGATCTACTGGTGCTTTGATCTTGGACTTTCCAGTTCCAGAACTGTGAGAAATAAAGTTTTTTTGGGGGGGAGTCACCCAGTCTAGGATATTTTGCTATGAGAGCCCAAGCTGACTAAGACAAATAGTTTGATGCTCTATAAAACGTTCCTGCCAGGTGATTTTCTGGTCTCTGTTTGGACGTCTCTAGTGATGGGGAGCTCACCACTTCTCAGGAGAGTTGTGTCTTTTTTTCAGACAACTAAACTCATTAGATCTTCTTGATGAAGAGCTTGAATTTGCTCCTATACAGTTTTCACCCACTGGTCCTGATTCTGCCTTCCAAAGCAGTTCAGACATATACAATCTCAAGTATTTAGAGAGAGATTTTACAGCCTTGCACCTACAGCCCCCAGTGAACCTGTTTGAGATCAGGAGCACAACATGCTGGCCTGGTTAGGGACACAGGCTCTGGAGTCATGCAAATCTGAGTTTCAGGTTTGGTCTGACCACTCGCCTGGCTGTGTGATCACAAGCAAGTCACCTGGTCTTTCTGCATCTTGATTTTTTGTGTGTAATGAGGAGATGATAACAGTTCTCGATTCACACACAGCACCAGGCATGAGGTAGGGCTCAAGGAATGTTAACTGACACTGTCACTCTCTTCTCTGGTCTAGACTGTCTCAGGTCCATTTGCTGCTCTTCAGACAATATGATTTGCTCACCCTTGTCTGAACAGACCCCAGTTTCAACAGCTCTAAAAGCCAAGAACCCTAAGTTGGGTCTAGCAGCCCCAGGAACAGAACAACAAGAGCCATATCTGATGTTTTCTCTCATCCCTGTGTTGCAGTATACGTGGGTTTGCTGTACACAGTGACAGGTCAACCTACTGTAAATAAATCAGTAGCCTTGGTTCTTTATTGAGTTTAAAAATCCATCTGTTAGTATGGCTCTTGTTTTAGATAGATTTTCAAGTGACTCCAAGCACAAATTAATTAATAACTTATAGGCCAGACATTTTGCTAAGGGCTGTGTTTCTGTTAGCTCATTTCATCTTCCAAACAGCCCCACACAGTTAAAAATGGTTATCACTTTTTTACAGAAGAGAAATCTGAGGCCCAATGAGGTGAAAAAGCATGTTCACAGCTCTATAGTAGGTATGCTGTAAAGCTGGAACTTGAGCCCAGGTCTGACTCCATGAAGCCCTGCTCAAATCACTGCTTTATCCTGTCCAGTTCCTCGTAAGAAAGAGACAAGTAAGGCATTCATCTTGAGCAAAAAATTTAAGGGAGCAGTAAAACGTACTTTATTGCACTATATTAAGAAATCAAAATTAATGCCAAAACTTCATGATGAACAAAATATCAGAATATTTTCAATAAAAACAGGATCCCACAGGCCTGGGATTAGCGTGACACAGGTATGGTGAGTCTGCAAATGCGGGGTCACATAATGTCTTTATCTGGTGTCTTCTTAAATTCTGCACCTGAACAAGAGCCTCCAGACAGCCACCTCATGCTGAGCCTCTTTGTTCCTGTTCTATTTTGGCAATGCTCACCTGTGAAGACGCAAAATCGAGTTTCTGCAAGCCTGTCAGGTAGCGGTTCCTCAAAAGACCCACCTCTTCCCTTTTGCTATTCAGGAGCGTCTTGAAGGTTAGAATCAATTCGAGGTAGGAGGTGGGGGTAACGTAGTTGTATCTGCGAAGCGTGTTGTAATAGTCAAGTGACAGCTTCTTCACGCTCTCTTGAAAATATTTGCACATAGAGATGACCCTGCCAAGGACACCAACACAGTTAGGCAGAACTCTATTTCCTCCAGGAAGACCCAGCACAACTTTGGTTAGAGATGTGAGGATGTGAGAAGGCACACACACACTGTGACCCACTAGAACCCCAGATTCTCTGAAGACAGGTCCACAGAGCCAAGGTAGAGAATAGGGGAAATGTATGCTCTTTCTGAAATGATCTTTGATCAAGTCATTTCTATCTTTGATTGCCCTGATGAATCACCAGGACTTAAGCAGAATCTCCTAACCTTTGCTAGTCTTGAGAAGCTCCTTGACTTTATAGAATATATATTTCAAATTACATAAAATAAAACACATAGGATTACCAAAGAAACCAATTATATTGACATAGACTTTTTTTTTTTGAGTTGGAGTATCACTCTTGTCACCCAGGCTGTAGAGCTGTGGCATGCTCACGGCCACCGCAGCCTCAACCTGCTGGGCTTAGGTGACATAGACTTTTAAAAATATTTTAAAAACCAAGTTTATGATAATATATGTGTTTCTTTATCGATGCATTAAATCAGAAATTTTTCTGGAAAGGGCTAGATAGTAAACATTTTAGCTTATGTGGGTCACCTGTCACAACTACTTGGCTCTGCTGTTATGGTACAAAAACAGTATAGACAATATGTAAACCAGTGGCATGGCTGTGCTTCAACAAAACGTTATTTATGACAGTTTCTTTTGCCCATGTAGTTCGGTCATATCTCTTTTTCCTTCCTCTCTTCTTTCTCTAATAAACTTTGTTTTAAAACTTTAAAAAAATCACATTATTTACAGAAACAGACTGTGAATTGAACTCGGCCCATGGACCATAGTTTGCCAAACTTTGCATGAAATAACCAGTTGGGCAGCAGGTCTAAAAACGACCCTACTTTTGAAGGAAATTATGAACTGAGTTATCTTAATGACTGCATGAGTTATGAAAAGAACTGTGATTCCTACTGGTAACAAAGTCACAAGCTCTGCTAATCCTACTGGGGTTTGTTGCCTACATTCATCATTGAAGGAAATGTAAAATATCAGTTAGATGTCACCGGAAATAAAGATGTAATATTTCCCTATCCATATTTACTGACCCACTAAATTCTATCCATAAGACTGTGGTTAAGGGTCTCCTGGTCTAGAGAATAATGTTCAAAATTCTCAAAATGGAATTTAAGGCCACTGACACTCTGACTTTGCCGACTTCTTCATTTCTTCATTCATTTATTCAATGGCAATTAGACCTACTATGTACTAGGTACCTGCTAGGCACTAAGGATACAAAAGTTGACAAGACAGTTTGAGTGATTACTGCCTTCATGTAGCACATAGGGTGGTAGACATTCTCATCTTTTCCCTTATTCTAGTAAAAATTAAGTGCTTTTTTTGTACACCTGTGGTTTATACATAAAAGAATAAGTTCTTCACCTGCCTAGGAAACAATTCATCTCCTCGGCTGTAATGTTATTCCTGTTAAGAATGCATATCCTAAGACTATTGAAATAGCTATATTATTATATCCAGTTCCTCATAGCTATGACAACAGTGCATCCCCAGGACAATTCTGAACAATAAAATTTTCTTTTTAAGCAATGGTGCTTTGTTAAATATCTAACTAAAAGTGATTTGATTTAAAAGCCTAAGATATTTTCTTATTGTGAAATCTTTAAAACAACAGCAAAAATAGAGCCAGAATTTGGATATTAAATTTGGAGTATTTGGGGTATTAAAATATAGCCAACACTTACTCTTCCCGAATGTCGTCATCAAGCTCTACATCTTCTAGAAATTTGTTGGCTACCAACTCCAAGGCATCTGTGGGCCAGGACTGGAACCAATCGATTGTACAGCAATTGATCAGAGAAGGGAACATCCGCAGGCGGTTTCTGAAGGCGTCCCCAATTGGACTCATGGCTAATGAAAAGTAGATTTTGTGAATTACTTTCCTCCAAGGCAGGGAGACTCAAGGAGGCAGGTAGGTATTTCCAAAAGGAGGGGAGGCATGCTTCCCACTGGTACTCCAGGGATGCATTGTGAATAGCCATGATGAGTGCCTGGGAAGCTCACAGGAATCATGGGATATTTTCATGTAACTTTGGGATGAGAGCTCAGAGTATTACAATAGTCTTTTCAGTGGTCTCCCATACATACTATTGTCCCTTCTGCATCCTTTGGGTCACTTAGCCAGAGTGACTTGAGCCCTTTGACCCACTTGTTCTATTTGTGCTGACTCATGACATACAGAAGCCACACATCATTACTTATAGAAATCTCCACCCATCAGCTTGTTTCTGATCTCATCTCCAGCCATAAATTTTGGGTTCTAACCCTAAATTCTATTCATTGTTTATTTAGACTCAGTGTGGTAGGAAGAAGCATGATGTATAGGTAGAAGTGAGAAAAGATTAGTGTGGAGGAAGAACAGAATGAAAAAGGAGAACTCAGTTTGAGATGAAGACAGAGAGGATATAGGGAATAGTCTGGCAGGTACCCAGACTATAAAACCACAGGTTAGAAATTTTGGTCCTGGCTGGGCTCGGTGGCTCAGCCTGTAAGCCTGTAATCCCAGCACCTTGGAAGGCCAAGGCAAGAGGATTGCCTGAGCCCGCGGGTTCGAGACTAGCCCAGGCAACTTGGCGAGACCTCGTCTCTACAATAAATTTTTTTAAAAAGGATGAAATTTTGGTCCTTATCCTAATGGAAAGAAATTTAAGTGTGTGTGTGTGTGTGTGTGTGTGTGTGTGTGTGTGAACATGCAATGATCATATTTGCAATACATGGCTCAGTGGAACAGAAAGTCCTGGAATGGACATGAGAAAAGAGACAGACAAAGCAGTTAGAAGGCTGTAGAGGTGAGGTGTGGGTGAGATGATGGCAGCTTAGCTAACATGAAGGTGATAGAGATACGAGAGTGGCTATGGACAGCTCGGGGGTAAAAATAGATGGGACTTGGTAACCAGAGAGGAATATTAAAAACAGTTCCCAGGTTTCTGGATAGACTGGAAATGTCATTTGCAGAGAGAATACCAGATGCTGTTCTGAGCATGGATAATATGCTAAACTGTACTCTTTCTCAAAGGAGAACTCAGAGAAATGAAGAGAGCGAAACAGGTTTAAAACAGTTGTTCAGGAGAGGGGGACAAGTTGCCAGGAGGAACTCTAGGCCCTGACTCCTGGCTGATGCCTGGGCTAGATCAACCCTGGGATCACTGTAAGGGAACTTGGTAGCGTAAGGCACTCAGAAGACCCTGAAACACCCAGAGGAAAAAGGGTGAATGGAATTGGTTTCTTCTTACCAAGGACAATGTGCAGGTTCTTTTTTACCCTCTCAATGAAGAAGTTATACATAGAAAGAGGCGTGACTTCAATCTTCTCTCCTTGGGTCCTGGCTGCCACTTGCATCTTCTCCACGATGTCAGCCTTCTCGTCAGCAGGAAAGATGTTGGGCACATCGCCTGTGTTCAGGAGCATGTTGATGTCTTCCACAAATGACTCGTCCTTGATCTGGGTATCAGCAAAGAGGAACACGGTGCTCTTGGTGGCCACGCCAACCTGCAGCATAATCTTCTTTAGGTCCTCACGCCAGTCGTTGCCTGTGTAGTTCTTAGTGAGCTCGATCTGGTATAGCTCATATGAGTTCATAAAGGTGGACAGTTTGGTGGCACTTTGCCGTCCGGTGCCCCCTATGCCCACCAGGAGCAAGTGGCCTTTGTCCTGCTTCAGGACTCGGCAGATCCTGGAGATGTGCTCAATGGCAAACTTGAACATGACCAAGGACATGGGGGCCTTGCTGATGTTGTTGAACTCTTCCAGGTAGTACTCCATGACCACTGTGAGCTGTTTCAGGTCAGTGATCTCATCATAAATTTTTTGGTCACTTTCTGGCTTGAAATAATCTCCAAAGAAGAGGCTACGAATGTTATCATCTACAATCTTTCCAGTGGGTGACAAGTGGATAAGCACCTGTGAGAAAAAAAAATCTCAACTGGGCATTTAGCCAGTGGCCCAACTAGGCTGGTAGTGGGAGGTGTGAGTGGCACGGGGAGCAGGAGATTTCCTTGTTTCTTCTGAGTACATCCTTCAAAGTCATAGTTCAGCAATTATTATTTTTTAAACTTAATATATGAATCTTACGGTTGTAAAGACTATGATAGAAGGACATTGCCAGACACGGTGGTGCACACCTGTAATCTAAGCACTTTGGGAGGCTGAGACAGGGGTATAGCTTGAGCCCAGAAGTTTGAGACTAGCCTGGGCAATGTAGCAAGACCCCCATCTCTAAAATAATTTAAAATATATTTTACATTTTTAAAATAAAGGACATTAGATAAACAGTATAAAAGTGAGGGTCAGTCTGTTTACTAAGTGATTAAAACATTGGTGGTCAGATTGTTAGGTTTCCAGAGAAGGCAGCTGAGGAATGGCATCATTTTTTTTATACTTGGTCCTCCACCAGATAGAGCTACAGGTACTGCCCTTGGTCTCTACTTTGTGCTTAGAGTAGGCATGTTTTAGATGTTTCCTCATCCTGATATTGGAACCTCATGATGCTTCTGCACTTGGCCTCTGAATACAACATGAAACAATTTAGAAATTCTTCTATGGAGAAATCACAGCTTCTCAGCAATGGAGGTAGAACCAGATGATGCAAATATATAGGTTTAAAACAACTTTTCTTATATTGGAATGGAAAAGAGAAAATATTCACAAATGAAAGACCATGACAATCTTTCACTTGGGCTTTATCAGGGCCTCAGTTAAATAATGAAAATGTGTGGTTCATTTTTCAACTCACAAATTAATTGATTCCAAAAATGCACTTTAAGTTAATTATGAACAAATAACATCATACGCTTTGAATAGATTCAAATTTATATATTACTATAGAAGTGAAGTAAAATTTGACTAAGTATAATATTACCAAATTAAAAAACTAATTGACTCAATATTGTTTCCTGAGATTCAAGAGAGTAGAGTTGTGAGTCTCCAATGAGACGAGAACCTGAAATTTGAGACTAACATGGTCAAACACTTGGGATCATTTCTGAGGCCAAATGATCCCAGAATCTGACTTACCTTCTCTACGGTCTGCTTGAAGCAATTGGAAGTAGTTTCCTTCACCATATTGAAGAAGATCTGTCTGTCCTCCATGTCGATCAGACGGTCATAGAAGACCCGATAAACCTCATGGATCCAAAGCCGGATTAATTTTTCTACATCCTAAAAATCCAGAGTTAATTATTTGAATGATGAGAAGATGGTGCCTGAGATGGTAGTTCTCAAGCAGAATATAAGTCCTGGGGTGAGGATTAAACAAGATAATGCTTATAAAGTTCTTAGCACAATGCCTAGCATAAACCAAGTACTGAGTAAAAGTTAGCTGTTACTACTATCACTACACATTCCGTGTAGCCAAGGATATTTCTGAATGATCTTGGTAACAAAAAGGATGGTGGCTGACCTGGAGGTGGGTGTGAGGGCAGAGCAGTATCCCTTGAATCACCCGTGAGAAGTCCCGCAGGTTAAAGACATAATGTGACTTAGAGGGAGTTGGCAAGAAGTTCTCCACTGCAGCTCTATAAATTGTCTTAGTAGCTTGTACTAGCATCTTTCCATACCTTGGGAGGAAGGGAAATGTATAGTAGTCAAAGAGGAGCCAGGATTGTGAACCTCCAGTCCAATATCCAGGAAGAAGCAGGAACCTCTTACCTTAAGAATACCACATCAAATCCTTTCCCGAAGTGCCAATCAACAATAGAGCTGAAAATCTTGGTCAAAATGTCATCCTCAAAGGCATCGATGGAAATGATATTCAGATGGCGAGTGAATCGTCCTGGAAAACACACACACATGCAAGTGTGCACACATACTCACACTGCCTGGACCTAGTGACCTTGGGATACAGGAGAATTGGCCTGCCCTCTGCCTTCATGTTCTAGAGCTGTGCTGTGCAATATGGCAGCCTCCAACTACATACGGCTGTTTCAATTAAATTAATTTATACTAAATAAGATTAAAAATGGATTTCTTCAGCCTCACTAGCTACAACTCAAGTTCTCAAGAGCCACATATGGCTACTGTTCAGTGCAGACATAGAACATGGCATGTTGCAGAAGTTCTTTGAACAGCTCCAGTCCAGTGCTCAAGCTTTTTTTTTAACAGATAAAGGCAATACATGATCCTTGTAAAATAGTCAAACAGTTCAGAAATACTTTTGTAGAAAATATCTCCTTTCACTTCCCTCCCACACACCAAATTCATTCTCCCCCTCCCAAGTTAATCACTATTAATTTGGTGTCTTTCTCTCTCTCTCTCTCTATCCATCTATCTAATCTATGTACATGTCTATCTAACGTTGATCTATATATGTGTCTATATCTATACCAGTCTTAGTGTTATCCTGATAACTCACATACCATACAATTCATCCATTTAAAGTACACAATTCAATGATTTTTAGTACATTCAGAGTTGTGCAACCATTAGCACAATTTTAGAACATTTTAATCACTCCAAAAAGAAATCCTGTACCCATTGGCAATCACTTTCCACTTTCTCATGGTCCTCATCAACTGATAAGTTAATTTCTTCTCTAGAGATTTGCCTATATATGTTTAAAATTTTTTTTGTTATAAAGTAAAAGATAAAGAAAACCACACAAAACAAATGTATTGTTTAGTGAATCATTATGAGGTCAACACTGTTACATCTACCATCCAAATCAAAAACTTGAACGTGGCCCAGCTTTCCACAGAAGCCCTCCATATACGCCTTCCTAATCATAGCTCTTTTCCGTTCTTCCTCCTAAAGTTATCATTCTCCTGACTTTTATACTAATTGCTACCTTGCATTTCTTTATGGTTTTTACCACCCAAGTGTTTGTGAACACCAGAGTTCAAGCCTGCCAATTAAAAAAAAACTTTTAATATAGGTTTCTCCCTCAATCCCTTCTGTATATCTCTTATCTGTTGAAGACCTGTGCTGTTTGACCTGTGGAGTTTCCATAGTCAGGATTTTACTGAGTACACATACATGGTATAGCTTATCATGTTCCTCTGCCCTCTATGTTTCCTACAATTTGTAGCTGGATTCAGAGATTTGATCAGACTCAGGCTTCATCCCTTTGGCCAGACTATAGGTGATGGTGTGTGTTCTTTCATCAGAAGACACACAATGATGTTTCTCCTTTTATGATGTTGGTAGCTGCTAAGACTCAATGGCTAGCTCCGTTAATTCACTGGGGATTGCAAAATGGCGATATTGTGAGTCATTCCTTTTTTTTTTTTTTGAGTTGGAGTCTCATTCTGTCGCCCAGACTGGAGTGCCGTGGCCGCTCCCGGCCACCACAGCCTCGACCTGCTGGGCTCCGGCGATCCTTCCGCCTCAGCCTTCCAAGTAGCTGGAACTACAGGTGCGCGCTACCACGCCCGGCTGATTTTTTGATTTATTGTAGAGATGAGGTCTCGCTTGCCCA
>CAUYQG010268867.1:0-20574 GCA_963574415.1 Tarsius wallacei
CCTTCCAAGTAGTTGGAACTACAGGCATGCGCTACCATGCTTGGCTAATTTTTTGATTTATTGTAGAGATGAGGTCTTGCCAAGTTGCCCAGGTGGGTCTCGAACCCGCGGGCTCAGGCAATCCACTCACCTCAGCCTCCCAAAGCGTGGGATTACAGGCTGAGCCACTGAGCCCGGCTGGGGTTTCATTTTTTAATGTTGATGGTTATATGTATTAAAATTTCTGATATTTTATTCTCCAAGTTAACTTTTGTTAAGTATATTCCAAAAGCATTATTTCGGTGGAGTACTTGTACTGAGGATGATGGGCTGGATGTCTTGGTCAGCCTTTCCTCAGATTTTCCCCTTTATTTGGTGGTGAGAACCACCAGCTTATCTTGGGTAGGTTGTTAGCGTCTCGGGTGGATCGTCTGGAAAGTGATCCTGCCATTCAGCAGCTCCATGCCAGGCACACCTGGGTTGTCACATGTGCCCTTTAGGAGGAGGCAGTCTGCTCCTGGACTTAACCTCTCCCTCTGACTCTGCATCTGTGCAAGTTGAATATGGCACTTGACAAATAGCATCTTTGTCCGGAAGGACTGGCTAGGGAGCACCTGGAGCACTGTTGCCCCCTGTCCAGGGAACTCAGTGCATGCATTTATGTGTTTGTTGGTATGAGGGGAGGTGCTTTGTATGTGCTCTCATGTCTTTTTGGTGTGCATCCTCTATTTTTTTTTTTCAGATTGGAAAATATAGTTTACTTAAAAAGTAAGAGAGAGAGACTGGGAGAGGAGATTCACCTCCCTAAGGTAGAGGAGGTGGCCAAAGCTTAGGAAACATGGCCTGGCCAGTACTCAAAGAGCCATGTGACCACACCATAGTTTAGCAAAGCAGTGGCCTCTGTATTGTTTAACAGCCCTCAGTGGCCCCTTTCTTTGTTGTTTGGGACCCCGTTAAAGCTTCTTACCCATGTCATTCTCATAGGCTGAGGGATGATCAGAAGCCACCCATACCCCCACTACAGGAGGACCAGTCTTCAGTGTATATAACTGAATGCAGGTGACCTCTCTATATTGGGATGCTTTCTCCTACTAATGCATTAAAAAATGTTAAACATTTGAATCTGCTTTTATTTGGCTTTATCTACTTTCCTTGGAGACTTTTTCACGCTTTGGTATTTTTCTGCCACATCACCTTTTCTGCCACCATTTCCGCCTCCCTCTTCCATCTCTACCAATCCAGATTCTAATCTTGGGCCTAATTCAAATGAAGCATTTCTGGATTCTTCCTCTCCTCCTCCAGTGTTGGCTTGTAATAGTGATTTGCACATGCATCTCCCATCCTTTTCTGGGTCTGTCTGTGCTCCGGCAATGGTGAGGACCTGAGCTGTCGTTTTGCCTTCCCTCCAGAGGAGGCGCCCCAGTATCACTGGCCCCTAGGAGGTCACTGTCTAGCACAGGGTGAGTCTTTGTTGTCTGGGATTGCCGGTTTGAGGAGCCTGCCAACAGTCCATGTCCTGTGGGGCTAGGTGGGCTATTAACTAGAAAGGGTGTCCCAGGTGCTGAGCAGGCTTTTCCTGCTGCAGAAGTTCCCTTCTGAGTTCCTGCATCTTCCAGATCAGCAGCAGTAAAGAGCAGTCAGTTCTTTTGGTTTCTCTGGAAGCTAAAATATACCTTGTGTTTTTATCATGAAGTAGTAGCAATAAGGAAGTTTGCGGTGCCAATGATTTGAGAACATTATACTGCTCCAACTGGGTGAGGAATTGCTGGGCCGAGGACGTGTGGGTGAAGCAGAGGAGGCAGGTGGGAATCTGTGTGAGACTCCACAGGGTCTTGGTCTCCTTCACAAGTTGGGGCTTCT
The DNA here is from genome assembly GCA_963574415.1 of Tarsius wallacei. NCBI lineage: Eukaryota > Metazoa > Chordata > Mammalia > Primates > Tarsiidae > Tarsius > Tarsius wallacei. The sequence goes on from CAUYQG010268867.1 coordinate 1,840, forward strand.
GGCCCTTGTGTCTGATCTCTTTCTATACTTTGGGGTTTCTTTATTCTTGAGACAAATGGATCAGTAGCTGTGTCAACTCTGAGCACTCATGAGAATTGCTGTTTTTTTGCTCAGAATTGAACACAGAAGAAAGTCTTCTTTTAAGATAATTGAACGAGACTAGAAAGTGGGAGAGGAGATGAAAACTGTATATATGTGTGTATGGGGGGGGACCTCCCTAAACCCAGACATATCTTTTGGAGGGCAGACCTCTTATAGTATAGGCTTCCCCTACTAGGTAAGCGTTCTAGGAACCCATCAGCATCAGTGTACCAGCTAGCATTGTTGTGAGACTCTGCGTTCGGCTTCAGTGAGTTTTTTGGGGAGATTCTTTTTAACACATTTGCCCATTTCATGATTGGTGATTTATGAGTGCAGCTGCCCACACCACACTGAGTGTTCAGCAGTTTTCACCCAAAAAACAGCATGACCCCCATGCCTTACCCTCCCTATTCACCTGATCTTGCCCTGAGCAACTTTTTTTTGTTTGCCCATGAAAAAAGTCCTCAAAGGGAAATGTTTTGCCGATGTGGAAGAAGTAAAACAAAAAACGGTAGAAGCACTAAAAGGCATCAAAATGGATGAGTTCAAAAACTGTTCTGAAGAGTGGAAAAAGCGTCTCGATAGGCATATTGCATCAAACAGAGAGGACTTTGGAGGTGACTGAAGTGTAAACACGTAACAATAAATACACAATTTTTAATAAGTTCAGGGTTTGTTTGGGCCCCTGTACGAGTGTGAGAGTGTGTGTTGTGCAGTATCGCTCTGTATCTGGTGTGCTTTATGACTGGGAAGGTGTCTGTTGCCCTACCGCTTCCTGTGTCTGTCATTTGCTGACAGGGTGTCTGTCCTGTAGGGTCAGATGCTCCTAAGTTACCCTGTGTTCCTTGTCCCCTTCCCTCTCTTCTTACCACCCTCAGCTTCCCCAGAATCCATAGTGCAGGGAGGCTGAGAGCTTGCTGCTCAGGCACTGAGAGCCTCGCCATGGCTGTCAAGGGTCAACAGTGAGCCTGCCCCTCTTGTGAAAAGCCTTCGAGTGACTCAGTCTCTTCAATAGGACAGAAGAATTTGTGGGTCATCTCTCTCGATTGTGTAAAGCACTTGTCCACCAATGAACTGTATCACCCTCTCTTAACATCAGGCAGAAAACCCATGTCCAGCCCCCAAGTCAAGGGATTCCCATTGTGACCTGGACAGTTTGTAGGTGACCACATGCTGGGGGTGAAATGATGTGCGGGATTGAAGGACCAAGGCCCTGGGGGTGCCTGGGCAGGTCCTGGCTGCTCTCTTGTGGCCCTAGGGCTGGGGCTAGGCTGTGGAGCTGCAACTGCAGATAAAATGCACCACTCACAGACCTGAGCAGAATGCGGTACCTGGTTGGGAAGGGACAACCATGAGGACAGGGTCCACACTATCCCTCCTGGCCCCTGTTCTACCCCACACCAGGGCAGGTCCTGGGCAGGCCGGCACCCTGCACCATGTCCTGCCACACAGAATGGGTCAAGGACCTGGATCAGTGTCGCTGTGAGTGGATACAGGTCTAGGAGACTGACCCATTCTGTGTGCCAGGACGTGGTGCAGGGTGCCTGCCTGCCCTGGAATGGGGTAGAGCAGGGGCCGGGAGGGGTAGTGTGGACCCTGTCCTCATGGTTGTCCCTTTCCAACGAGGTACAGCATTCTGCTCAGGGTTTCCCTGGCACGGACGACCCATCAGTCCCCCTAGCCCCCTAGGCTGAAGGCCAGGTCTGATTATCCGGTAAGCCTGGAGTCCCCAGACCCCCAGCAACTTGGCTTTAGTGTGTTCCACGCATACTTTGCACCCCAGCCAAAGCATTCCGCTTCAGTGATGCCCCATGGCTGGGCCTGTGCCCCCTGGGTCCTTCTCAGCCCCTTTGCTGTTCCTTATGGCTTTGGTCCGATGCCTGGGCACCTGCTCTGGGGAAGCGCTTGTTTTTGTAACTGGGTTAAAGTTTTATCCGCGGCCATAATAGAGTTTATAGCACATAATTGCCTTCTAGCAGGGACCTATTTATCTTGAGAGTTCCAAGTGTGGGCTTTTAGGACAGTATAAAATTGACCCTGCAGCAGCTGTCTTGTCTGTACTTGGCACTTTCCGAAACTAAATTTCTTCTGACTTGTCAAAAGAGTTAACCTTGAGTCCTGGGCTCAGATTGAAATTATGCACTCGAATCCTTTTTTTGAAACCCACTTTTCTCTGTTGTCAGTTATGCTCTAAGGCTTGTTTTAGAAAAGTAGGTTTGTTTCAACACCATTGATGTATTAGGGAAGTTGGAACATATACAAATCTTGGGTTCGGTCATGTGTGGTTTTATCCAGGAGAAACACCAGGGTAGGGGTTAGAAAACTATAACTGGCATTCTTGTGGCCCATTTTGGTAAATAAAGTCTCACTGGGACGCATCCACACCCGTTTAGGTATGTACAGTCAGTTATCCATTTCCATGAGCTCTGCTGACTGTGGATCAAACATATTCAGGGGAAACTGGCACGGGGTGAATGCTTATAATACCAGCTACTTGAGAGGCTGAGACATGAGGATCACTTGAGCACTAGAGTTCAAGGCTGGCCTGGGCCAACATAGTGAGACCCTGTCTCAAAAAGAAGAAATAAAATATTTAGAGGGAAGAAACAATAAAAATAACAATATAGCAATATAAAATAGTGCAAATAAAACAATACCATATAACAACTATTTACAAAGCATTTACATTGTAGTAGGTATTATAAGTAATCTAGAGATGATTTAAAGTATATGGGAGCGGCTGGGCATGGTGGCTCACACCTGTAATCCCAGCACTTAGGGAGGCCAGGGTGGGAGATTCGCTTGAGGCCAGGGGTTCGAGACCAGCCTGGGCAATATAGTGAGATCCCATCTCTATTTAAATAAATAAATACAGTGGGGAGGAAGGAAAAATAAAGTATAGTGGAGGATGTGCAAGAGGTTATATGCAAATACTATGATGTTTTATATAAGGGACTGGGGCATCTGTGGATTTTGGTATCCAGTGGGGTCCTGGAACTTCCAGGATATTGAAGGACAACTACACTGTCAGAACCTCTGGGCCAAGTACTCTTGACAGAGACTGACTGGCCTGCAGAGTCCAAAATATTTTGTATCCTTTTAAGAAAAAGTTTGCCCATTCTTGCACAAGATGAATTCAGAAAATCGCTCCTAGCTTAACAGAGCACCTAACAGTACATAAAATTAAAATACATGTCACAGCCGGGCTTGGTGGCTCAGCCTGTAATCCCGCACTTTGGGAGGCCGAGGTGAGTGGATTGCCTGAGCCCGCGGGTTCAAGACCTGCCTGGGCAACTTGATGAGACCTCATCTCTACAATAAATAAAAAAATTAGCTGGGCGTGGTAGCGCTCGCCTGTAGTTCCAGCTACTTGGAAGGCTGAGGTGGAAGGATCACCGGAGCCCAGCAGGTCAAGGCTGCAGTGGCCGGGAGTGACCCCTGCACTCCAGTCTGAGTGACAGAATGAGACTCCAACTCAAAAAAAAAAAAAACATGTCACACTTCAGATATGCACCAAGCCCTCTCAAGGCCCCGTGTGTTATGGGCCAACCTATCCCTCTCCTGGGTCAGGTAGTCCCGTCCCAGCACTTAACGGTAACTGGAAACCAGAGCCCACCCAGGCCACAGCAAGTACCATGTCTTCCCTGTGCTCCCACGTGATGTTCAGACTGTAGGCAGTATTTGAGTGTGTGGGTTTTTTTTTTTTTTTTGAGTCAGAGTCTCATTCTGTTGCCCAGGCTGGAGTACAATGGTATGCTCACAGCCACCCCAGTGTCGGCCTCCTGGGCTCAGGCGATCCTTCTGTCTCAGCCTTCCAAGTACCCGTACTACAGGTGTGTGCTACCACGCCCAGCTAATTTTTTGATATATTGTAGAGATGAGGTTTTACCAAGTTGTCCAGGCTGGTCTCGAACCTGTGGGCTCAGGCAATCCTCTTGCCTCGGCCTCTTTTTTTTTTTTTTTTTTGAGTTGGGGGGGAGGGGTCTCATTCTGTCACCCAGATTGGAGTGTGCAGTAACATACTCATGGCCACCCTAGTGTCGACCTGCTGGGCTCTGGGGATCCTTCCGCCTCAGCCTTCCAAGTAGCCGGAACTACAGGCACGTGCTACCACGCCTGGCTAATTTTTTTGATTTATTGTAGAGATGAGGTCTCGCCAAGTTGCCCAGGCCGTTCTCAAACCCGTGGGCTCAGGCAGTTCCCTCACCTCAGCCTCCAAAAGTGCTGGAATTACAGGCTTGAGCTACCGTGCCTGGCTTTTTTCTTTCTTTTAAGGATATTGGAGTCTCACTTTGTTATCCAGGCTGGAGTGCAGTGGTGCCATCATAGCTCGCTATAACCTTGAACTCTTGGACTTAAGGTTAGGACTACAGGCACATGCCACCATGCCTAGCTAGTTTTTTCATTTTTGTAGAAATGGGGTCTCACTATGTTGCCCAGGCTGGTCTTGGAACTCCTGAGCTCAAGGAATCCTTCTGCTTTGTCCTTGTAAAGTGTTGGAATCATAGGTGTGAGCTACCATGCCCAGCCTCACATTTGTGTATTTTTTTAGCTGCTGAGTATGTGTGCAGCTATACTGACTATGTACTCACATTTATCAGGTTCTTGTCTTTATGTCACAGGTGAAGTTTGGGAGTATTGTGCCCTTGACCTCATTATTCTCATAAGCTTTGTGTTTTTATTGCATGATTTTGCATCCCCTGGGGTTTCCAGGAAATTGCATATGTTGTCCTACAGCAGAATTTGCTGTACTTTGGAAGCAAACACCAAAAGATGTGGTCTCACTCATGACATAAAGTCATATAGTCATTTAATATCTTGTCTGGACCCTGTGGGATGGGAGCTCAGGGTCAAGCCCAAATTGCCACTGGGGCAATGCTCCCTGTGTCCTTTGGAACCTTGAGATCTGACTCTGGGTAGTTGGTGGGGTGTTTGAGGGGTGACCTGACCCTTTTGCGCCTCGGTTTCTTCATCTGCACAATGGAGGCTGGTGATGGTATTCAAAGTGACCCTCAGGGGGTTAAATGCTTAGTTGGTGTTAGGAGTTTTGCCCTTAAAAGTAAGAAGGCCTCACATTTCTGTTAACTACAAAGGCATAAACGTAGGTTGGAGTCTGAGGGTCCCAGTGTTGAAAGGGGGTCTGAAGTGTCTGATACAGTACCCGATATAGTCCCCCTACTCAGCACTTTTCTCTCTGAAACCTACATTTGTTCATGCATCCAGTATTTGCAATGTATCTACTGTGTGGCTGGTGTTCTCCTGGGACTAGGGACACCCCATTAAGGAGATGTCCCTGCTGTCATGGAGCTGTTGCGACATTCTGAGTACTCTGCTGGGAGAGGGGGTGGAGGGCTCATCCCTTCCAGTCATATGGCAAACCTTGGTTCAGTCCCACTCTATCCTCCTCTTCCTCACTTGTGTATGTGCGTGCGTCACTTTGAGCCACCATGTGTGTGTTACTCCAGGTGAAAGCCAATAGTTTAAATGTGATTAACAGAAGGCCTCTTGGGACTATACAGTGGGATGTTCTGCAGTTGGTAGCTTGCTGGAGTGGCGAGGTAGACAGAAGTGGTGGATCTGGGTTCCAGATCCAGCTGGACTTCAATTTCCTTCACCTTTTGGGGTGACATCCCTGTCTTCAACTCACCGAGGTTTTCTGTGAGTGACAATTGTCACCCTGGCATGTGTGAGCCTCTGTGAATGAACCGCCCCACTGCTCGTCATGTCCTGGGACCTCTGCAGGGGAGAGACTTTCAGTCTGGAGTCTTTAAAGGCCCAGGGAGCTCCTAGTCAGGTGTCTGGGCCAGGGGCCCATCCTGATGATGTGTGAAAGAACATGGATCGTCACTCTTCAAGGGGTAAGAGCTCAACTTCGGTCAGTGAGTAGTAAGACTTTTCTTCTCCTTCTGAGAAAGCCTTCTAGCACAGGCCTCACAACCTCCCCTTCCTTGGTCTGAGACCCTTCCTGCTCACCGGCTTGGCTCATGCTGTTCGCCTGCCTGGAACGTCTCCCTGTATTTGTGTTCCCGCCTTGGCCTCAGTCTGGGAGGTGCCGTTTTAGTGCCCACACCTTCCAGAGATTCAGAGTACAGGAGTTTTTAGTGAAAGCACTTGTTTGTGTCTCTTTGCTTTATGGGGCAACCCCAGGACTCACACACTTCATGAGGTTAATTTACAAAAAATGTGGGCTTAACACAGTAGCACATATGCAGTCCACACTGTTCCACACCGAAAATGGAGATGAATGGGAAGAAGTTTCTGCCATCGAAGAATTCAGCGTCCAGCCAGGAAAGACTGTGCTACAGAACGGTGTGCAAGTCGTTGCCATGGCCCCTGTTCGAGTCCTGGTGAGGGACACTGGCCTGGTGGTCACCATAGGGAGGCTAGTGGCTTGTGCAGATGGTAGGCTGTGGAGATGAGTGGGGGGTTTGGATTGCCTGCTTAGACTTTGAGAATCTCTAGCATACGGCACAGAGGTGGGTTTTCAAGCTGTGAGGGTATTGTTGATGAACACTGTGGAAAGGGCAGTGGCATCCTTTCTCAGCCTACTGGAGGTTTATGTTTATCTTGGCTACCTGTTGCAGAAGCCAGTCTCCTGTCCCCCACCGTGTCTGTCTGTGGAGCTTCTGCCCTGGGAAGCCTTCTGCCTGGGTGCTGTATGTATCACCCTCTTCCACCAGCCCTTGTACTTCTCTTCTTCAGTGACTGAGTCTTGCTGTGTTGTCCAGGTTGGCCTTGAACTGGCCTCAAGCGATCCTCCTGTCTCAACCTCTCAAAGTGCTGGGACTACAGTGCATGCTGCAGAGCCCAAAACTGGCTTCACATTTTGACTTTTAATTTTCAGCCTTAGCAGGTGGGCCTTTGCTATACCTAGTTTCCTTTTTTAATCTTTGTTTTCTTTGCGTACAAAACTGAGTCATCATCAGTATTAAAAGATAGAATTCAAAAAGTATAGGAATATTTATTACGGTAAGTGAAAGTTTCTGAATCCACTCTTCAGTGATGACTACTGCTGATTTTGGTCCAGTTCCTTTTAGTTTTGCGTTTACTAACATTTCTTTGTTTTTTTTCTTTACCCCCCCCAAGCATTTTTTTAAAACCATGTGAATGGTACTATACTATTCTGTGATTTGCTTTTTCTCCTTCAGGCTGTTTCCAAAATCATTCCATGTATCTTCACATAGCATTGTCTGTGACGTAGGGATGGAGAAACTGAGGTTTAGGGATTGATTGACAAGCTTTCTTGGCCAGCTGGTGATTGCTCAACGGAGCTGAGGCTCAGTCTGTCCTCTGCTGTGTTTGGTAGTGGAGGCTGGCTGCTTGGATCATCTTTCTGTCTCCCAAGTTAGATCGTATCCCTCGTACTTGGCTTTAACAAGGTTTGACGTTTGAAAGTCAAGATCTGGCATTTTTGGTGTGTGTTCCCTCCGGACTGAGTCCCAGCCGCTCTGTGCTCAGAGATGTGCATCAGGAAGTGGCTCAGGCCAGGGCCCTGAGCAGATTGAGGTGTCTGTTCTGCATGGGAAGATGTGTGCCTGGCAGGCCAGAGCTGTCAGAGCCAGCACTTAGCTTAGCCATTCTCTCCCTGACCTCCCAAGTTGCTCCTGGGCCACATTGAGGCCCTTGGGTTTGGGTCTTCAGAAGGTGAGGAGCCACCAGAAGAGTGTGGATTAAGGATGTGGCTTTGAGGCTTCTTGGACTGTGCTGCCTCGAGAAGAGTGGGTGGGGTTCTTGGGTCCAGTTAGGAGAAGAGGGTGTCATTGGTGACAAGTGACACAGCTGTGAATGGAGGGTGGGCCCATGGGGTACTCTGGAGGAGGGTGCTGGATGCAGGCCCAGTGGGCTGCCTGCCTGAGGGGCCTGTGTGTCTTGAGTGTTGGGCTCACTCAGCTGCAGCTAGTGAGGCTGGTGCCTGGACCCTGTCATCATCTGACTCAGCCCTGGTTGCTTCATAGGCCCTTCTTCCTTCCTGACAGGAAGAGGCGCCTCAGGTGCCCTAAGGACAGTGGCTGCTCCTGGCAGGGCTCTAACTCCTCAGCTCTTCACGTGGTTCTCATAGATGCCTCATACTCAGCATGTCCGAACTTATATGCCTGATCTTCCTCCTCCAAGTCTGCTCCTTCCCCATCTCAACAAAGTCAATCCTACCTCTCCAGTTGCTCAGTAAAAACAGAACAAAGCAGCCCTCTCTCCCTGAGTGCCCATGTGGCCCCCCATGCCATCCCCTTCCCTGGTCTGAGCCACGCCTCCTTTGCTCCCCCCAACCCTCCCCCCATGTGTCCTTCAGCCAGAGGATTCTTTAGAAGAGTTAAATTCTGCCCCTCTGGCTCGAACTCTGCTTTCTACCATCATACTCTGACCACCCCTGTGCTCTGCCTCGGGTCCCCACACCACTGTCACCTGACACCCTCTTTCATTTTACTTCTTTTCCAGCATGGGGATATTTCCTCCATCTCATTTAGTGCTAACCTCAGACTCTTTGGCCCATAGTTGCCCATAGTCAGGTCTCAGTGGGTTGCCTTTGGGTGAGACGGGAAGGCGCCTAAGTCCACCGTTGAGAACAACAGTCCTGTCGCTTCTGCCAAGTACCTCAGCCAACCGCTGCCAAGCCTCACCTTCCTCATGTCCAAATGGGAGTGTTAGTAGTAGTATTACTGCTAGTATGGCATGACAGTATAGTGTAGTTATTCTTTTATGGTGTCTAGTATTAGCTGGAAGACCTCATGGTTTTGGCTTTGGCTCATGTCTGTTTACTTTTTTTAAATTATTGAGAGACAATAACTGGCTTGATATGCCAGACCTGTACTGGGTGCCTTCTCTTGGTTCTTGCCCAGCATCCCTCAGCCTTCTGGAATTGTTTTAGAATATGTTTTCTGCCTGAGGCTCTCACGCCTGATTGTATGCTGGCATTTTACTAAGATAAAGCAGCATTTGCATCTGTCCCAAAGCCCCAGTGTCAGTGTCCTGAGGCTGGTACTCTTCATGGTACCCAAGCTTTGCTGTTGTAGGTCTCTAGTATGGCTGGAACTTGCCCTTCTTGGCCCCCAGCTGAGAAATGCCTGGGCTGTGTCCCCACCACCTGCCCGCCCAGTGGATGGGGGATGTGGCAGAGGAGGCTGATGCTGGTCTTTCTCTGCTGCAGGGCCTGAGGCCTGGCCTGGGGTGAGTGGTAAGAGCGAGAAGGAAGGGCTCAGGCTGTCTGAGTTCCTGTCTTGTGCCTGGAGTAGCAAGGTGGTCCTGGAGGCCTCAGTGCTCTTGTCTTTAAAATGGGCACATTGCTGTTGGAATTTCTGCCCAGCAGGCAGCAGCCAGCATAGGATCTCAGAGTGGGGCAGCTCCTATGTGGTGCCAGTTCCTGCACTGGCTTGGGTGCAGCTTCTGTTGCTGGACAGCTTTCTCCTACTCCTTCCCTTCTTATGAGAATTTTGAAGTCCTGATTTGCCAGTTGGTGGCAATCAAGCCTCTTTACTTGCTTTTTATGGAGTATTTTACTGCACCCCCATACTGCCCTTTTCAGAAGTCATCTGTCATACGTCTTTCTTCCTGACAACTTTGCTCCCGGGTCTGTGCCTACTGTGCGGTGACCACTAGCCCTGATGTAGGATGGGGGGTGGGCGGTACTGGTCCTGTCTGCCTGGAGAAGGGAAGAACTACTCCTTACCATACAGATCCTGCTTTCCAGGAGAGCACATGACCTGTGATGATGGGGGATTGGCCAGTAACAGGCCCCAAGTCATTCGCTATGACTGGAGTAGGCTCTGGTCCCGGGGAGCCCCCTGCACTCACATGGCTTGCCCCGCCCCTTCCAGCTGCACTTGTCCTTCGTGAGGTGGGGGAGGGGTGTAGCAGGCCCTACCCCGATAGTGGCCTGCGTTAGCAAGGCACAGGCCTGGGGCAGGCAGGCACTGTGAGGCTGACCATCAGTTCTGGGCCTAGGTTTGGCAGAGTTCCAGGCCTTCAGCTTCGTTATGAGCTGCCTTGACACTGCACATTGATCCCATGCCTGCAGGCCCTCTGCTGTGGACCCTGACCAACTACCATGACTGGCAGCTCGAGGGGGGTCTCTGGGGCTGGAAGGGCAGTTCTGTGGGGCAGCTGAGGCCCTGCGCTGCCCCGGCCCCTTCATACCCTTAGGGAGGCCTCTCATGCTACCACAGTGATGTGAAGTACGATCTCTCAGGCATGGCCTCACTGATGGTCAGCGCAGTCTTATCCATGTGGGCTGGAGTCTCTGGGAGGACTTCACAAAAGGTCTGGAGTTTGGACGAGTTTCATGAAACGGAGCCCAGGGCTTACAGGGCTGGACGCTGCACTATCTGGAGCAGGGGCAGCGTGGGGAAGCATGGGGGATGGTCTGTGAGTCCCAGGGAAAGGTGCAGCATCATGGGGGTGGGGCTGTGTTCTTGTCCATCTGGGACTTCCTTCCCCCACAGTAAATATCAAGCCAGACTGGGAGCTTCACCCTTAGGGGCAGAATGCCCCCCGACTCCAGTGGGGCCCTCCTTGTCCAAGTTTCTCTCCCTAGAGTGACGTGACCATGGCGGGACCTGCTCAGTATCCCTCTCCCACCCAGGTAGGGTCCTCTCTGCCCCAGGTCTAGCAGTACCTTTACCTGCTGTCCCAGGCAGCTGCCAAAATGGCTTCCCTCGTCCAGTCCTGGGCTGTATTGCTTCAGGCAGTGCCGGAAAGAGAAATGTCTCACTCCTCCCACAATGAGAGAAGAGAATGGGGGTGGGGGGGTGACTGATATTCTGAGGACAGAGATTTATCTGCATTCTCATGAGAGACAGGACAGACAGTCTGTCGGTGAGCAGGTTGGACAGGGTTTGTGGCTAAAGCGTGTCAGAGGACAGACAGAGACTGTAGAACTTTAAGGCTAAGAGGGGCATCAGGGCATTCCTTACCTCTCTCTGGAGTGGTGAGGACATGACCTCCAGACAGGAAGTGAAGCAGCTGCTTATAGAAGAGGAGCTGGGAGTGGGAGGCAGCTGGGTGAGACTGAAGGGATAGGGGTATTGGGTGGGCAGCCTGTGAACAAGCAGTTGGTGTGGGGTAGGTGGTAGATGCAGGCTGGGATGCTGGGAGGGTTGGGGGTATGGGAGGCAGCCTGTGCCATGAGAGTTAGGATCTCCTTCCCTCCCTCCCCCAGCCTGGTATATTAGGGGTCAACCATGGCACCTGGTAGGGGTGACTAGAGAGCTGTTCTTGGGCCCTGCCTTCCCCTAAGATGCGGTAGGGAGCCCAGAGCTGCCTTGGGTCTGAGGAACACCCCAGGAGTGATGGGACCTGCTCAGTTTAACCCTGTTGGGTGGCCTATGCTAACCTGACACTTGTGCACATGGCCACTCTCCCTCTGGCTCCAGGGGAATGAAGTGCTGTCATTTTCCTTCCTTTCAAGTCTAGTGCACTCAAGAGGTCATTTGGGCAGGGCCTCACTCTGTTGCTCACTTGTGAAATGGGCTTCTTTAAAAAGGTTGCAGGTGAGTCAGCTTGGGAGCGTGTCCCGTGTATGGTGACAGGACCCTCGTGTTGCCTTGTGCTGTCCCCAGTCCCAGAAGGTGGCCTTTGGAACTGAGAGTACCTGTCCCTGCCTAGGATTTGCCTCCCAGGGTGTTTGCCATGCCAGTGAGGAAGCAGATGCTGGGAAGGTGGGTGCCCTGCCTGCAAGGACACAGAGCCAGAGGGCTTCATTATGGAGCATGCCACAGGTGTGAGTGGGGTTCTCTACAAGGCCCAAGTTGGTGCCAACTGTCCTGTGGAAAACTGTGACACTTTGAGAATTCTACTAAAGCTTGGTCACTACCTTTCCTTTTTGCCCCCTAGTAGACGCTGGGTGGTTTCTTAAGACCCTGACTCTCCCAGTCTCAGCTTCTTGCCCTGTCCTCTTGGGATGTCAAGGCCAGGGCTTGGAGCGGCCCCTTTAAGAGCGCCCCTGTCCCAGACCCTGCTGTGGAATGCCAGCCGCCTCCCTGCAGACAGACATCGCTGTGCTGTCGTCCTGTCTCCGTGAGGGTTAACAACACTTCAGCTTGTTGTCTGGAACCGGTTCAGACTGGTTTTCTGGAAAGTGCTTTGTCTCTCCGACTGAATCCTGGGAAGGGTCATGTGGAGCCCAGTGATGTCATGGGATCAAAAACTGACTCAGCTCTTTTTTTCTTCTTTTTCTTTCTTCTTTAAATCAAGATATGTGTGTGCTGCAGGTACAGGGCGGTGGCACGTTGATGGGCCAGGCCTCACCCTACTCAAAGTGTACCTCGCTGGCAACCAAAGGGTTAATGTGACCCTCCCCCTCCACTCCCCCAGAGGTGAGCAGGGAGACTTCACTGAAGGGGAGAGGCAGGGGTCAACCTGAATCACTGCAGTGCAGGGCTGGCCCTGAGCCCTGATCCTGCCCAGGGACAGTGCAGTCACCCCCTTCCTGGATTCCAGACAGTGCTTGTGCTCGATTCCCACAGGCAGGTAGCTCACCTCCAGGACAGCTGTCCTCTGTGTGTTCTTAGTCTGGAGTGCGCAGCATTCCTTTTCTTTCTGATAAAGCAGCCACCTTCGTTGTTCCTGTCCAGCTCCCTGGGGGCAGGGCGCAGCTTGGCTCCCTAGATGCTCTGCCACACTGTGGAGACCACGACCACTCTGCTTCTGCCAAGCCTTCCCCAAAGCAATGAAGGAGGGTCCCGGGACTGCTTGTGTGGGCCCTGCGCCTGTAGTTCCTACTTCTGCCATTGTTACACAGGGAGGAAAACACTCAAAAGGGACCCTCTACTAAGTTGCGCAACTTTGTTGCACCCAGTTAAAGTCCTTTGTATTCTCCCCCCCCCCCCCCCCCCAAAAGTTCAGAATGACCGAAGAAGCATGCCGAACACGGAGTCAGAAACGTGCTCTTGAACGGGACCCAACGGAGGACGATGTGGAGAGCAAGAAAATAAAAATGGAGAGAGGATTGTTGGCTTCAGACTTAAACACTGATGGAGATATGAGGCTGACACCTGAGCCAGGAGCAGGCCCAGCCCAAGGATTGTTGAGGGCAGCAGAGGTCACAGCCACGGGCAGAGGTGAAGGGCTGGTGGGCGACGGGCCCGTGGACATGCGTACCTCACACAGGTGAGTAGGAAGAGCTGGTGGTGAGGCTGGAACCTAGAGACAGGCCTGGTATCCCCAGGTGGGGGGCCTGTTGCCTTCCAAACCTGGTGGGTTGTCATGGAGATGGCTGTAGGCTCAGCCTGGGCATTGCCCTCAACAGCAGCTGTGCTGTTGTGGCCAAAGGACCTCCCTCCTAGGGCCTGGATATCAGTGACTTGGGTGTGGGTCTCACAGGGGAAGGAGCAGTACCTTCCATCCGCTCCTCTGCCATCAACAGGTCTTTGCTAAACATGGATCTGCTGCCTGTCTAAACTTGGTGCTTTTTGTTTGTAGGGAAACTTGAGAGATTTTTGTTTGGTCGTGCCTCCCTGCTTTTCAGATCTGAGGGTCAGGAGGCCAGGGATGCTGCGTTCCACCTGGGTCACATGACTGGGAGTACAGTTGGGAGCCCAGCCCAGAGATCTGCTCCTAGAGGTGGGGACTACATGTTCCCTCGACTCCGTACTCACCTGCCTCTGTTCTTCTTTGGCCTGCTTTGTTGTTTTTCCTAAATCAGCATTGATTACCTCAAGGGTGACTTTCCTGATTCTCAGCTTGTGTGAGTCTCATAAGATAAAAGCTTAAAAGAAGTAAGATCCTAGATCCAGATGGGCGCAGTGACTCACGCCTGTAATCCCAGCACTTTGGGAGGCAGAGGCAAGAAGATTGCCTGACTTCGGGGGTTCGAGACCAACCTGGGCAACTAGCTGGATGTGGTGGTGCACACTTATGGTTCCTGCTACTTGGAAGGTTGAGGTGGAAAGATCATCTGAGCCCAGCAGGTTGAGGCTGTGGTGGCTGTGAGCATACCACTGCACTCCAGCCTGGGTGACAGATTGCGATTAAAAAAAAAAGAGCCGGACTCGGTGGCTCAGCCTGCAATCCTGTGCTTTGGGAGGCTGAGGTGAGTGAATTGCCTGAGCCTGCAGGTTTGAGACCCGCCTGAGCAACTTGGCGAGACCTCATCTCTACAATAAATCAAAAAATTAGCCAGGCGTGGTAGCGCGCGCCTGTAGTTCCAGCTACTTGGAAGGTTGAGGTGGAAGGATCGCTGGAGCCCAGCAGGTCAAGGCTGTGGTGGCGGGGAGCGGCCACTGCACTCCAGTCTGGGCGACAGAGTGAGACTCTAACTTAAAAAAAAAAAAAAAGACCCAGCCTTCCACCCCATTTCTTCACTCAAAACCCTTTTCTCCCTCTAAAGAGAAATTCACACCTAGTACTTGCTCCTGCATCATATTCACACCCAGACACCCACTGAGGGCTTGTGGGTGTGGCCACAGCCTCCTGGGCAGCCCTGTGGCAAAATCCTCTGGGGCCCATTGCTCACTCGCTCTCACTGCCCACCAGAGTTCTCCCCCAGCAGAAGGCTTAGCCCTTGTCTGTTTGGCACGATGGTCAGTGCAGAGCAAGGAAACATGGCTCCTCACTTTCCCCATGAGTGTCAACTGACTCCGTGAAGCTACCCCTACCTGCACTCTTTGTGATAAATCTGTTTTGAAGCCCAGACTGTTGGGGTCCTAAGGACTTCAGAAATTGTCTGATGTTTCTCCCTTTAAGAGTCTTACCTCTGACTGGGCGTGGTGTCTCATGCCTTTAATCCTAGCACTTGGATGGTCAAAGCAGTAGGATTACTTTGAGAATAGGAGTTTGAGTCCAGCTGAGGCAGCATAGTGAGGCCACATCTTTACAAAAAATCAAAAAGTTAGCTGGGCATGGTAGTCCCAGCTACTCAGAAGGCTGAGATGGATGGATTGCCTGAGCCCAGGAGGTCAAGGCTTTGATGAACTGTGATTGTGCCACTGTACTCCAGCCTGGGTGACAGAGTAAGACTCCAACTTAAAAAAAAAATTCTTACCTTCTTGAAATAATGGGCTGAGTGTGGTAGCTCACACCTGAAATCACAGCACTTTGGGAGGTCAAGTTTGGAAGATTGCTTGAGCCCAGGAGTTCGAGACCAGCCTGGGCAACATAGCAAGACTTCGTCTCTACAAAAAAATTAAAAAGTTAGCTGGGCATAGTGGCACGTTCCCCTAGTCCCAGCTACTTGGGAAGCTGAGGCAGGAGGATCACTTGAACCCAGGAGGTTGAGGCTGTGGTGAGCCATGATCATGCCACTGCATTTCAGCTTGGGTGACAGAGTGAGACTCAAAAAAAGAAAAAGAAAAAGAATGGGAAAATCTGAGCCCCTTTCCCTTGCGGAAGCATCTTAGTCTGGAAGGATGTGCTTTGTGTTCCTGCCAACCAAAAATGACTTTTCTGTCTGACTTTGCTGTCTGCATGCAGTCTCTGTTCTAAAACCAAGATCCTCTTTTACAGTTCCAAAAATAAAATTATAGGTCCAGGTCTCCTTTCCCTCCCTCTGACTTGGTCTTCAGCTGGGAGAAGAGTTCATGACACCTCAGGTGAGAGGTCTCAGATGAGTGAGTAACCAGAGGCAGGATTAGAGTCAGGGCAGGAGAAGGAGGAGCCCACCTTCACTGAAATCTGCGGGCCCCTCTTGCGTTCCTGGGCATGTGTTTTCTCCCGCAGTTACCATGCTTCCCTGCAGGGTAGGCCAGTGAATTGCAAGGGAGAGGTTAAGGGTTACAGGAACTCAGAGTTGAGACCAAAACCCAGATCTTTCTGTTGTCAAAGCCTGAGGCTACTGGGCCTCGGTTCCCTTTCCCCACTGGGCTATTGGTTTCCACACTGAGGTCACATGGCAGATATAAAGTTGTTAACTGAAGTTGACCTGGATACTTTCCTTATGACACCAAGGATGCAAGGAAGCAAGGGAACAAGATTAACCCAGACACTTGGAATGGGGGTGCTCTTCCTAGAGCACTCTTAGAGACACCTCTGAGGCATTTGTGAAGCAGTGTGAGAGTGTGGCAAGAGCCTGCCTTCTAGGGCTGCAGGTAGTGTTGGGGTCAAATCACACTTTCTAACCAATACTGAGCAGAGTTCTTAGCCTGTGTTTCTTCACTGGTAAAGTGCGCAGTCATCTCTCCCTTGCAGGTTGATGCCAGGTAACATGTGCCCAGAACCAGCCCTGGTGCTTGGTGTGTAGTGAGGGAGGTGACTGATGCTGTGTTGAGGACAACTCCTCTTTAGTCTTTAGCTTTACTCAAAACAAGATAATCACATGTATAACTAATGTCTCCCTGAGTTCCCACATTGAATGTTTTGTCTAGCTCTCTGGAGAATACAGTTGTAAGATTTGACAGACTCACAGGATTATATTCAGCCTAGAATCATTCTAAAATTTTAATCCATTTAATTCATTCCTGAATGGCTGTGGTTTTTGTATTAGAAACAGGCAGTCTTGGGATCCTCATTGAGATAGTCTGGCTCAGGACACCTCTTGGTAGCCTCTATTTAGCATGAAATGTTGTTCTATCCATTCCCAAGTTGGTAGTCAGGCTCTCATAGGGCACAGCAATATTGAACCTGTTTAGGTTGGCAGAAGTTATTTGGTTTGGGATTCAGTGTGTCTTATAAGACTGACAACCAATTTGAAATTGTCTTGCCAAGAGAATTTAATTTTTGTTTTTTAACTTTTTCATTGACGTATAGAAAACATAATAAAAAGTACACATGTGTAACTAGATACATTTTTCACAAAATGAACACACACTCATAACCCAGATCAAGAAGCAGAACATTACTGGCACTCCTGAATCTCTCTTTATGCACCCTTGGCTCCAATATCCTCCAAGGGTAGTCACTTTCTTGACTTCTAATAGCATAGATTAGCTTTTCCTGTTTTTGTACTTTCAATAAATGAAAGTTTATAGTATGTACCCCTTGTCCACTTGCTTTCACTCAATATTATGTTTGTGGGATTTACCCATATTGTTGAATAGAGTAGTACTTAATATTCATTCTCAATGCAGTATAGTTATCTGTTTATAGAGTTTTCATTTGGCTGTTTTACAAAATGATCTCTTTTTCTTTCATTCTATATTATTACTGTTTTATGACCCAGTTTGGGCATATTCAAGGAGGCAGTATAGAGGCAGTTTCTGGTGGCTTCTAGAAGAGATAATTTCCTTTTTCTGTAAGAAAGTGACTGATCACACATTACTAGCCAAGCACAGTGGCTCATGCCTATAATCCTAGTACTTTGGGTTTCAGATGTGTTTGGTTCATCTGAGCCCACTGGTTTTCTACTAGCTTGGACAACATGGCAAGGCCTCATCTATTAAAAAAAAAAAAAAAAAAAAAAAAAAAGGAAAAGAAAGTGGTGGCCGGTCAATTGGAATCACCAAAAAAATTTTTTTTGAATCATGGTCTCATTCTGTCACCCAGACTGGAGTGCCGTGGCACACTCACAGCCACCCTAGCATCAACCTGCTGGGCTCCAGTGATCCTTCTGCCTCAGTCTTCCAAGTAGCCAGAACTACAGGTGCATGCTACCATGCCCATCTCATTTTTTGATTTATTGTGGAGACGAGGTCTCGCCGAGTTGCCCAGGCTGGTCTCGACCCCATGGGCTCAGGCAGTTCACTCACCTCGACCTCCCAAAGTTCTGGGATTACAGGCTGAGCCACCGAGCCCAGACAATTTTTTTTTAACTATAGTACGATGATTTGGAGCACGTAGAGGCAGATATAGCGACAGGATTAGCTCTGCCCTGCCTTCAGTTCTATTCCCTGTGTCTTATTAACTTGGCAGTTTTTCTGACTTAATCTTTATATTAAACATAAAGTTGGAGGGCAACTTCTGGTTATGTTTGAGTGAGAAGATTGTCAATTTCTTCTACAATAAAACAAGGCAGAATCCTAAAACAAAACCATTTCAGCATTCTAGAAATTGAGCAGAGGTATACAACACTCTGAGAAGTGTTTATGCTTAAAAAACTGCTGAACTTTGGGTGAGAATGGTGAGACTCTATGGTTTTTGGCTTAGCGCTACTCCCTTGCCCTCTCCCAACTACCTGGTGAAGAGATTCTGTCTAGCTGGTAGAGGCTATGAGGAGCAATTGCTTCTCTGTGGAGCAAAAGGGGACTTTTTCAGTTTGGAGTGATGGGTAACAACTCTGCCTGTGGCCTTGTTGGCCAAGGGGACAGATGGATTTGAAGATGGGTAAGTGGTAAGGGACAGCAACTCTGTTATCCCAAGGTTTGGATCATGGTTGAGACAAGACAGAAAAACCATTTGAAGAAATAATTACCAAAAATGTATTTGAGGAGAAACTTAACCAAGAAATTCAACATTTCCAAGGTAGCATAAATACAAAGAGATTTACAACTAGACACATCCTAGTCAAACTATAGAAAGCTAAAGAAAAAGAGAAAATCTTGACAGTAACAAGGGAAAAGTAACTTATCACATTCAGGGGAGATTAATCTGATGGGCAGCTGACTTTTCAGTTGAGACAATGGAAACCAAAAAGTAGTTGAGTTCAGAGTGCTCAGAGAAGAAAACTATCAACCAGAATTCTATACCCAGCAAGACTGTCCCTTAGAAGTGATAGTGGGGATGGGGGGACACTTCTTATCAACAAGGGTGCCTGAACGAGGCATATTTGTGTACCTAACCCTTAACTGTACCCCA